>JAOTRN010000008.1:5363638-5390127 GCA_028566695.1 Bagroides melapterus | reverse complement strand
GGATATTATTTTCCAACATAGAACTTTATGTCTCAGATGTTGAATATGAAAGAGTTCTTAAATTATTAGATTGTTTTTTAATTCCTCATAATCTCATATCTCCTATTAGCATGCACACTTGTGTGTATATATATATACACACACACACACACACACACCAGAACAGGAGGATCCATAAGCATGTGAACGAGCATTAATACAAGCAGCTAAAAAACTATATCACGACAGACTTTCCAATTTAGTTCAAGACCCAGCTGTATTAACGCCTCTGACAACGAAAAAGGTTAAAAGGTAATTTTAAAGAATGGGGGAAAGGGCATTAAAATTATATTAGCAATGTTGGTTGTTGCTATGGTAGCAAGTTGGAAACCTAATAAGAAAAAACTCTAGGTGGTTGTTGAATAAATGTGAAGCTCCGGGTGCACACATGATGACGGACTGCAGTCTAAAATGTGCTTTCATCACAACTCATTCAATTATATTTAATACAGGTTTATTTAATTCAATCAGTTTCATTCAAAGCAGCTTTATTGGCATGAACATGCCAACATACAATATCAGCAAAATTTCATCTGTTATTGTAGAGCTGTGAAATTACACTGGTGAAGTAAATCTAAACAAGTATAGCTGAAAAACCATACCCCATACCCCCAAAGCCTTGAAATACTGCATATAAAAAAAAGAAGAAAGTGAAAATCAGAGAAAATAATAAGGTGCAGAACAATCCTCCTAATGACTCAATTAAAAAAAGGAAAAAGTTCTAGCTGTGTTCATAATGAAATCATTTGGTACACTTGTTAAGACATCTAAATTGATCCTGTTTACAAATATAAAGCAGAGACAGCACAGGAATGGTTTTCGTTTGTTAAACGTTTATTCACATATATTATTTAAAGCAGAAGTGAGACAGTTCAACTTTATTTGAATAATGTATCTTGTTTGGCTGTGCTAAAGGACAGTAAAGTATCCTATGGTGTGTTCAGATCCAGGCCAGAAGAACTCCCACAGATACAGGGAGCAAATTGAGCCTTAGTGCAGACATTCTCACATATTTCAGGTGTCACATCCCCTCAGGGCCCTGCTGGGACATTGTGCCTTCACTCCTAATCTGCTCCGACTCAGAGCCTTGGGCACGATTTAGCGCTATTGCACACATCTCTGCAATAAGGTCTACACAGCTGGCTAAAAGGAAAGACATTAATAATCACTCTTTCATCTGACAGCTAAATAGTTGAGGTGGTGCAGCTCTGTGTACCAAGATTAGTTTACAAAGTTTTAGTTAAGATTAGAATATCATGTAGAATTACGAATTAATGTACACACACATTGTATATCTGTTTATTTAAACCTAATACAAATCTAATAAAATCATACATAATATTCTAAATACAATGGGCCATGTTTATCACATTTTCATTAAAGATGGGTTTAAACAGTATCTTATACCCTAAATATTTTTGTCTTGGTAGATTACCAAGCTTCTTCACATCACAGCTGATTTACATTTAATGACACCCGCAAAACATAAAAAAAAAAAAAAAGTTCACAGAGAGCTGAGAATGACAAAATAACTACTAACTGATGAATCAGCATACTCTATGGGGCAGAGTGTGATAAATCCTCCAGTATTGCAGCTCAGCCACTGCAGCATGTCGACTAACTCTTCCTATTTTCACCGGGTGCCAATTCTTTTGTCCTAATTGTGTCTGTAGTATTATTTTTCTTAGCTATGGGTTTGTTTTGGAAATGTTTTGGAATTTTTTCCAAAACATTTAACAATCCAGTGTCACAACTGGCTTAAACATTAAATCTGTGTACGTGTAATTGAGATTAATAAACACTTTGCGTTAGTGAATTTCCTTATACATAAATTTGTATAACTTTCAGAAGGTGCCAACATTTATATCTGGATTTTCATGAATAAAACATTTCTTTTGTAAATATTCCTGCAATTAATTCAGCTTGATAAACAAGCCTCAATGATTTAGAATAAACATTTTCATGTTATATATTAAATGTACAAGATGTAAGATCCGAGTTGGGTTTTATTTTCTGCTACTTTTGTTTAGGACAGCGTAAAACTATCTACAGAAGTAAAAGAAAAAAAAAATCTTCCCTGAGTTTGATAGTCACTTGAGCAATTTTTATATTAGTTGTTGCAGATTCTCTAAATGTCAAAGATTTGATGAGTACATGTTATGACAGTTGATGAAATTCTTCCATAAAGCTGTCTGCAAACTATTTTAAAAATCTATACCACACTGTCGGTCAGAACTCCAGTATAAAGAGGACAAAGGCAAACATTTATCTTTAAACATTTTCATTAACTGGGCATGTGCAAAGGTTTGAAGTTATTAAATCCTTTTATTTCTCATGTTCAGCCTTGTGCCTGCTAATGAGTAAAGAGTGTGGGGTCACACAGAAGTGGTGTATGAAGCACTTTTCTTTTAAAAGAGTAAGAGGTCAGGGATTACAGACCTTGCTAGTGAACTCCTTATGGAGAGATTTTTAGCATCTGATATGCCAAAGCAACATTTTAAGTTTATTATTCTACCTAGTAAACAACAGATTTGCAAGAATAATTCATTTAATCAAAGTTATTCAAGTTTTCAAGCACTGAACATGCTTCATATTGAGTGTGTTAGGGATGCAACAAACCAACAAGAATGTTATTTAAAAAAAAAAAAAGATAGAAAGAAAGAAAGAAAAAAAAAGAAAGAAATAAATAATTCATATTTGTAGACAACCAAATCACTACAAACGGAAAATATTTTGACAACATGTAACATTGTTTTCATAGCTCTCCTATGCCAGATATCGACAGAATCTTCAAACAGCATCAGCAACCCGTGTTTTACAGCCTGTTCCTGTTCGGTAAAAGTGAATAACAATGATTTTAGACACTGTCAGAAGGAAAGAAATGTTTCTTATTGTCCTTTTCACAATCAATCGAGGGGATAGAATGCTGAAGAACTATTCTGCTACACTTTTCAATAGCCTCATAATGTACTGGTTAGCTAACAATGGTAATTGAAAAAAACAACACTCCCAGCATCCCTCCACCTGTGGTTACTGTCTAAGAAAAGCCAAAAATAATAATTGTCAAAAAAAAAAAAAGGAAATTACTAAAACCGGCAATCAATAAGCCAGTAATTACCACTTTAGCTCCAGTGCTATGCTGAGTTTAACAGCACAACTGATCTTATGTGCAGTATGTATTGGGAGAAAAGAAGACAACAGTGAGCTTTTCAGGATTGCAGAGACTTGAAGTAAAAACCAGTGTGTATGTTGATCTGCTATTCTGTAAATTTTGCTTGGTAGATTCTGGAATAATCTGTCCCTATGATATATTTGTAAATTATAATGGATTATTATATTCTGAAATAATTAACCAGTTACTGCACTGTAATAATTACAGGATCGTCCTGTAAATGTGAAGTTTGCTGACGAGGATGTAGCTTAAAGAAATATGGATGTGGCAGTTGACTATTTTTTAATTTTCTAACCAAGAAATTGCACACTAATAGTAATAGTAATAACCCTATTAATTTAACGTCATTATAAAAACTACAAACTGTGATCATATAAGATGTGCAATGGGAGAATGGATATTATATATTCTGTACAAATAAATTGTTTAAAGTGAAGGCAACAGTTTAAGGCATTGCACAACTTTAATGTGGTCAAACTTAGCCGTGTCTACTTTCGTATGACTTTGAAGAGAAATGTAGACTGAGGGTATGGGATTAAACGGATGCTAAGGGCTTCTTCTACATGTAAATTGGACATTGTCCAAATTTGCTGATCCAGCTTAATGAACTAGGCTAGCAGAGTATGCAAGGGACATCTGTGACATCTGCATTAGCCAGATCTCTCAAACCTGTGTTACAGCTTGAGTTTTTAAGGTGTTTTTGTTTTTTATATTCTGACAGCTAGCAGATACGGAAAAAAGTGAGGAAAAAATCATGTCCCATTTAGGCTACAAACAAGGTGTATAATAATAATTAAGCATACATACAGATGTATAATTTCCTGTGAGCCATTTTGTAAGTGCGAAGTACTCTGTGGAACGAGACCGCAAATGCGCTAAGACAGTGGTGTTAATATGAAAGCGAGGTACTTTAACTCTCCAAAAAAGAGAATAAAAGCTAAAGGTGTCAAAGAATGACAAGCTTTATGCTATACTGCCAAAATTTTGTGGATGGCTGACTATCTCACCCATATATGTTTTTTGAACATCCCATTAGACATATAGTCCCTCGTTGGGTTATAATAAACTCCACACTTCTGGGAAGGCTTTCCAATAGATGTGGCTGTGGGGATTTGTCCATTCAGCCCAGTGTGCAGGCCACTTGAGTGGCAAACCATGTCTTTATTAATGTCATTTTGTGCACAGGTACACTGTCATGCTGGAATATTCTGTGTCACTGAGGGACAATGCATCAGTTTCTGCTGGACAGATTTTTATTTCACAGAATTCCCTCATACCTGTTACCATCTGGCTCTCCATTTCAGTCATGCTGTCATTAAGTAAGTGTTCCAACACCCAGCATGCACTCTGATTAAAATATACACCCTTTGCAATCACTGTAGGAAGAGAGGAAATTCCTAATACTCTGTTCTTTGTGTCTCTTCGTGTGTTCAGGTACTCCTTCTACCTGGTGTGATGCCAGTGCTAGATGTTGACACACTTCCACAGCAACAAGGGCTCTTCTTGCCCACCTCATTCATCCCTATGCTCTACTTCTGTTCGGAACTTCTGAACTTGTGATTCAATTTGTCCTGCGATAGATGGTCCTATACGGACAAACTAAAAATCTACACTTTCTAAAAAACAATTTATACCCAAATCTCTCCCTAGCTTCAGTGTATAATCTCACTTTTTTTAGACTCAAACTGTTGTTGTGATAATAAAGACTGTATTGTGCTCATCCCAGGACCCCTGTTAACAATATGCTCGTACTGAGCATCCTCTCCACACACTTAGTCCTGTTTTTTATCGAGTCGTTTTGCTGGAGCTGAAGCAAATACCCACACTGGCTTTTCAGCTGTGATGTCTAAGCAGATGGGGTGGAATCAGCTGATTCAGCTGTTTGTTTTTAGTGATTATCTGACTCTTATACCTTCTGCCAAAATCACAGAGCACAGATTGTGAGGCATCTGAAAAGCATTGAATCCTGTCACTCTCATCAGAGTAACTTTGTGAAACCTGTCACACTGTTCAGTTTATTCAGTAAACAAGATTTTGGAACATTTAAAATAGGAAAGGACAGAATAGGACAGGAGTGAAGCTTAGACCCATTTTCTCCTTGGGATTAGTGAATTCTCCCAGGTTTATACCTCATTAAAGAGTACTATAGTAACATTTTTATTGCAATAAAGAGCATAATTGTTAACTTCGTTGGCTATCTTAGAAATTCTTTTTAATGATTGTCTAATTTGTGTACGAATGCATTCAATGTTACATTCACTGTCCAGTTTAACAGGATCACCTGTAACCCTGTTCGTTCATGCAATTATCTAAACAATCATGTGGCACCAACACAATACATAAAATCATGCAAATGTATGCAAATTTAACACAAATTGTGCAGTTAATGTTCAAAACCCATCAGAATGGGGAAAAAAACTCATGTCAGTGACTTTGACCAACGGCCTGAGAATCATATTATTAAAGAAACTGTAATTTTCATACACAATACTCTCTAGAGTTTACATAGAGTGGCTCAAAAAAAAAAATTTCAACATGCAGGCAAAAACATCTGAGTAGAAGTCAGAAGAGGATAGCCAGACTGGTTTGAACTGATATTAAGTCAACAGTAACGCAATAACTACTTAGAACCATGTTGGACAGAACTCACACATGCTGAAGATGGAAGGGCTACAACAGAAGAAGACTACATCGGGTTCCAGTGATGTCAGCCACGAACAGGAATCTGATGCTAGAGTGGGCACATACTCACCAAAACTCGACAGATTGGAAAGACATCATTCGGTTTTATTTGTTGGACAAGCGCTCTGGGTAGGCTCAGTATATTTTTCTTTTATTTGTTCTCTCTCTCAAAGCCCACAGAAAGTAAAAACCCTATTTACTTACTTTAACTTTATTAACTTCATCAACAGAAAACAACAAATGTGGATTGAGAGGATGTGGGCTGAACCACCAGATAATGTGTGATGATTCTAACCTGTGTCTTATTATTGCCAGTATACTTACTGGTGTCACTTTGTGTTTCCATTGACTCCCATAAAAAGTGTGTGTGTGTGTGTGTGTGTTTGTGTGTGAGTGAGAGAGAGAGAGAGAGAGAGAGAGAGAGAATAAATGATTGTGATACAGCTGGTTGTGAGACACGCACACACACATAGAAACGCTGAGGAGCATGAACTTGAACAAAAGCAGTGGGTCCATGAGGGGCCCGTTTTCTATTGATTTGTCCTTTTTTTTTTTGTTTAGTTTTTGGAAGTGTGTTGAAATTCACGGCCTGAATAAACACTAGCCTGGAGCTCTACTAAAATTCCGCCTGCCTCCTGCGTTTTCATCTGCACCTTTCATATACTGAGTCCTACACAGAGGTTTGCAACTGTAAATAAAATTTAGAACAGGTACTACATCTTAAAAATAAATAAATAAATAAATGTATAACTGCTCTCAAAAATATGCTTGAATAAATAAAGTCTTTGACCTTGGGAAAATAAATTATTGAAATATAACAAGCTTTGCTGCATCACATAATGATACCCAAGGCATCATTTTATCAGAAAATAGAGCTTCAAAGTCAGCTAAAATTACTGATTTTCACAGTTTCTTTCTCAGACACTGTAGACCACAGCAACACAGAGCTGATGTCATTTGAAAGTTACTGACAATCACTTTTTTTAACCATTATCTATGCATGATCTATAATGCAAGTCAGTTGTGGCATCCTGGAGCAAATGTCCAGCTTGTTCTCTGCATATTTTATGTGTAGCACAGCTTAGGACCTCTAGTGCTCAAAAAGTGCAATTGAATTAGATGCATAATTAATAAAATGCAGAATATACAGAATGTGAGCAGAATTGTAAACATTCTGATCATCTTCATACATACACTCACCCTCCACTTTACACCTGCGTGTTCACGCAGCGAACTAATCAGCCAATCACGTGACAGTAATGCTATAAAAAAAAAAAATCATGCAGACAAGGGTGCACACTGCATGGTGTGTGTATGGTAGTAGGTTTTATTTCACATGAACACAAAACAATCTCCATTTACGGTGACAGAAAGTGAGGACACGTATTTCGATATGGCCCAGCGAAAAGATTACTAATGTGACATAATGGATGGAGGCCGTGCTCAACACACCTGTGCAACTGTCAGTCATTCCAGATTCATATGTCAGTTGGCTCATCTGCCAAGCAAACAAGAAGACTTCTTTTTTAGTGAAGTGAGCAATATCCCACAGCAGCAGACTGTGGTGTTAAAATGCAGAGCTGCTACACAATATGCAAAAAGGGTAGCAGGAAAGGCATTTGTTAACATGCTTGAGACTGATAACGGTATGAATGATGGGAAGAGAACATGTGTGGAAATGTCAAACACCTCGCAAGGCCCATACTCATTATTCTTATTGGTCAAGGATGTTGTCTTTTGTTAGTTCAGTATCACAGAGGTATTGACAGGGAATACTTTCATCGTTCCGTGCTTACCTAAGTGCTTTTGTAAACACTGCAGACACAGTGCAGAATACCAGCAAAATAGTTCCACAAAGCCGAACAAGACACATTGTAAAATATATTTAAGCGTAGAAAAGATCTAGCTGCGTTCACAGAGGCTTATGATCTGCTTTCAACATTCATTGCCCATCACTGGATATCAATTAAAAATGTGCTTTCTCTTCTCATCTCTTTTAAAAAATTCACAAAGCATATAGGCTCATCTGATGCAACTAATGAAGAAGTTTTCTCCTTATTTATGTCTCGCTAGTGAAGGTGGCTATGTTTACTAATTAAATCCAATTTTATCAGTCTGACAAAATTCATACTTCTGATTACAACAAAAGCTACCTTGAATTGAAAAAAAAATATTGTGACACAATGGCTATTCAAAAAAGAAGACATTTGCCGGTTGCATAAGTATTCCTCCCCCTGGTAGAACCATTTTTGGCTGGAATTACAGCAGCAAGTGGATTGTGATTTTTTGGCCACTCTTCTTGGCACAATTGTTCAAGCTCTGTCAGATTAAATGGAGATTGTTGGTGAACAAGAATTTTCAAATCTTGCCTCATATTCTCAATAGGATGGAAGTCTGGGCATTGACTGGCATATTCTAAACCCTCAGGGTTTTCCTTTTTAATCGCTCCAATGTAACTTTGGCAGTATATCACTGTCTTGTTGGACAAATTCTCATGTAGACTATTACAGGACTGTCCAGTATTTGTCTCCACCAATCTTGGCCTCAACCCGGACCATTTAACGTGACCATTTATTCCAGGCTATGCTGCTGAAAAGCATCCCTCTCAATATGCTGCACCCAACACCATGCTTCACATGGTATTCTTAACATAATGAACAGGGTTGTGAGTTTCTGACAAATGTTCTTGCCAAATGTTTTTTTTTTCCGAAGTCAAAGACATATTGTTTATATTGTTTGTTTTTCAATAATGACATTATTATTCATAAAGCCCAGCTTTGTGGCATGCCAGGTCTGAAGTTGTCTTTTTCTGTTGTTCCATCATTTTTTTGTATTTTTTAATATTAATAAAAGTCCAAACTCTGAAGCTTTCCATGAGGAGGTCTAGTTTTTCTCAGACAGAAAACTCACTGCATGCACATGGACTCCAGTCAACTAATTATGCAAATTCGGATGGTAAATGTTTGTACCAGAAGGAATTTTAACAGCAATGTTGGTGAATACTTATGCAATTACATTTTCTTCTGTGTTTATTTGGTGAATGATTTTGCAAGTTATATTTCCTATCTGTATTTTGAGTTAGTCTCTGAAGAATTCATGGCATCACATCCACATTAAGTCCATCACAATACTAGGTTGCAACACCAAAAAATGGAAAGGTTCAAGGGACTATCAAGTCCCCAACCCCAAAAGTGATAACCCTGTTCAATATTGGCACACACTAACAAGCACAGAGCAAATATCCAACCAGCTAGCTGGTTATTTAACTAAAGCCCTCATCACCAGAAGCCATAACCCTGTTGGATATTGGTACATCAATCAAAACCACTTTCTGGCACAGATGGCACAGAGGTACTGCCTCATGCAAATGCACGAGTGTCAGGGGCTGTTTAACACTGGAGTGTATATACGTGATGAGAACAGGAGCTACAATTCAATGACAAAATGCAGAGAAGCTTCTATACGTAAGAAGTCTGCTGCTTTTTCTAAAGCCACAAAAACTATTCTTTTCCTTTGTGGTCTCTCTGTGCCTATGTGTTTTTGTTGCACAGATGTGAGGGAAGTAGCTTTTTTGTGTGCCATTCATAATCAAATCTTGGCAAATCAGTAAGTTTATTTTTAAGCCTCTCTGATTATGGAACTCACTGGAGCGGTTTAAGAATTCCTAACTGAAGATCACATAAGATTTTGTATGTTAACAGAAAAATATGGAATAATGTTAAGATTTGCTCTTGTTATGGGAATTTGTGGGAAAATATTTCATTTTTCTGAACACCAAAAAAAAAAAAAAAAAAAAAAAAAAAAAAATTGAATTTAATCTAATTAATATATTTATTAATTTATATTTATTTATATAATATGAAATAATCTGTTGTGAGGTTTTTAATTAGCAAACACTACAATATGTATCAATGTTGAATAATTTCTATGCATTCAAGGCATATTTTTATTTTTATTATTCAACTCTAAATGTTTACTTTTTTACTGTTTACTATGGATGCATAAATTCTGAATTTTGTTCAAAAATGACTGATGTTTAATACAAGAAAAAGAACATTTTGAAGCCATCATATTGAGTTAATGACATTCAATAAGAAAAAATATTTGTTTGTTTTTTTTATTCACTTTAATGTAATGGTATGTTGAAAAGACCTTCTATTCGATAATATTTTATTTATTTTATTTTTTACTAATACATTTAGTACTACATTTTTTACTAATACATTTTATTTTTTTTATTTTACAGTTTTAATTTTACTAATAAGGTGAATAAAAATAGTACTAAATATTGTTAAATAGTAAAAAAAAAAAAAAAAAAAGGAAATAAAAAGAATGCCTCTACATAGTATTGAATATTCAGTCCAGTGTTTAAAGCTTACTGTTTAAAGTACTTCGGTTAATTCACATTCATTGAAAAATGCTTTGTGAATTGTATTTATTAGAGGCTGACATTAGACGTTATAAGAGGTGATGTCTCATGCATGTTCTGATTCACAACTCCAGACATTTTGGCCTAGATTTGTTAGAGGCTGTTATTTAATGTTGTCCTGCACAATAAAAAAAATTGTTTCTGGTTGCTGTATGTCAAAAGACAGAAAACTATTTCTGTACATGATTGCTATAACATTTTTTAGATTCAGTTTGACTAAGCACATCTTAGCACATCAAAGTAGTGCTTTAGTTTGGGTCCAATAAAGGGTTCATTGAGACTGTACCATTCAGACGATGAAAAGATGAAGTGTTTATCACCTTGGACAACAAGAGAGGAGAAGCACTAAAGTAACACTTCACAATGTGCCAAAGCTGAGGCCATGGGTAACATCACAAAATAGCAAACTGAGTGGAAAAAAAGAAAAAGAAAAGAAAATCTCACAGCAATTTTTCCCATCCAAAGTCATTGTGGCTCTTGGGAAAAAAAAGAGGCTTTTCTGTGCTTCAGGTTCAAAACCATCAGAGATTGATAATTCCAGTGAGGAATAAGTTTAGAGACACAGGAAGAGAGAAGCTGATGCAGAGAATCTAACGTTATCCTAGAAATCTACTAAATAAAGGTCAAAATATCTATGAAGAAGTGCCAGTAAAATGGCTTGAGAAATAAACATATTTCTGTCCATTGAGAAGAAACTGTTTCAGCATCACATAATTGGCTTCACACACATACAGACTGTTCAGTTGTTTTAACTAATCTGAAAAATATGCATGTATGTGTCAAAACAAATACATTACGGCTTTGCCATCTCCCGGAATTAGTCTAAAAAATGTCTTTATTACTTTGTTTATGAGAATGAGAGTGTGGTGATGGATTGCTCAATCTATCTAATTCAGTTATGTGAGCAAGAGTGATGGCAGAGCCACAAGGCACATCATTTCCACAGTCGCTCAGTGAACTCTGCACCTACCTGGGGAGGAAATCCACTGAAACGACACAATAGCTCATTTTGAGGGGAACACACTGCAAACGCATTCTGTAAATTCTGTCAGAGAGTTAGGCAGTGCATACAGATCTATCTACTTGTAATTATACTCTTGTTTTAATGATGCTGGGGAAAAAGGAAGTAAGATTTAGTAAAACGCAAGCAGGGAAAAATTAGAGCTGAAGTTTAAGTTGATTCACTGCAATTACGGCCAAATACACTACCGCTGCAGTGCTTGTAGTGTGGCGGTGTATTTATTCAAATGAACGAACGAATCGCCAGACTGTACTGCACTGCAGCAGATTCACATTAACAACACTCGACTTGTAACAAGTTAAAAGAGCTGCACTGTGTTAGTCATTAGCAGTGTTACAAATCTGTCCCTTCCCTTGGAAGCCAGTAATATCTGAAAATGGTACTTGCTTAAAATGATTTGTTTTGCTGCAATAAAAAATCAAAGGAAACACATAGAAAATGCATAAAAAAAAAAAAAATAGGTAATGCAAATGGCCAACTGTTTCTTGGATCTCTGATCAGACTGTGAAAGGAGCGAGAAGGTTGATGTTTTTGTTTCAGCATTCATCTGACAGTGTGATCAGTAGAAATATAATCTGGGTTAACACTTTCAAAACCAGCTCTTGAACTATTAAATACCTAACGCTGCGCGGGCTTGAACAGGTAGGATCGTGGAGGCGGATGTGTAACACGTTCAAGAGAAGTGTAAATTGATTGTTTTGCAATAATCTCTGAATCTTGCCAGGAAATGACAAGCAAACCCACGCCTTCAGCATGACTAACGCATCAATCTACACCTGCTACACAGTATTTAAAATAAAGCCTGCAGGTTTTAGTGTTGAGGCTAAATCTATATTCTTTATATAACAGACTTATTTATCTACATTGTTTTATTTATGTACTGCATATGACTAATAATGGCAGAGCAAGGCAGAGGCAGGTTGGAATAAGTATCAGATGGTTCCCCTCCGTAGGGAGCTGGCTGCAGTGCTCCACTGATGGCAGTGTTATCGGCACACAGCCCTGTGCATTTCACCGCTGCTCACAGATAAGTTTGGGCCATGACAAATGAAATGCAGTAGGAGGGAGGAAGAGAGAGGGTGGAGAGAACCTTCAATACCATGCAGGCCCATATTCAGTGCAGCCAAAGGCGTTTTGTCTAATAAATCACAGCAGAGGAGGAAAAATCACCTTAATTTCTTATGCCAGAGACAACACACAGGGACCACAGGCTGGCACAATGCACAAAAGTGTTTGAAGATCAAACCTGCTAGATTACATTTCATACTAAAAATGGTTGGACAGTAAGAAATGGTGGAAGCGTACAGCCCGTGAACCGCAAATGCTCACTCGATATGCATATTAAAGTCCTTTGACGAACTGTCTCTTTTTATTATTTTAATAACATGCCATGAAAAAGAGACAATGAACAAGTACAAAATAGCCCTTAATTAAAAACTGTAGATTTCACTTGCTCGCCCCACCACAGCTGTTGCTCAGGTATGGAATGCAGGTCTGTTTTACTCTCTGATTATGATCTAATCAATCATTGTGGTGACAGCTCAGTCTGAGGAGGCTCACAGCATATTTCCTTCTGCTTTGTCTAAGGCTGGAGCATCCGAACCTGTCACAACCCATACTGATTGATAGAGAAACTTCTGTTACCGCTGTGTGTGTGTGTCCTATCATTTGCATGTGCAGCAAAGCATCTAAAAGTGGATGATTTGTGGTCTGTGTGAATGAGGGACAGCATATGTCAGTGTGACACAGTGCCAAGATGACCATCAGGGCAGCTTAATATTTCTAGGACTGAAGTATGTATTTAATCATTGAGCCTTGCTTCCTGGTGATTGAACGGTTAATACAGGCTGTTCTTAAAGACACAATGTGATTCTGAAGGATTCTTATTTTTCCCCAACAAATCCCAAAATAACCATTCAAACTCTCTGGACAGAGACTGATGAATCTCCTGCAACTGTGTTAATTCTCTTCCACTGGTGTGATTCAGAGACCGGAACTCCACACCTCCGGTGCTTATGACAGATTGGGCAGTAGAGCTTAAATCATAGGCTAATGGGCCTGTTATGGAGGAATTCGAGCCATGCATCTGGCGCGGCGTGTGGCTCATGAGTCGCTTCATCTGTTACAATCTGTGGACTGTAGCTATATACACACATTAATGCAAAACTGGGAAGAGTTGTTGCAGCCAGAGGAGTCGAGGACGCATTTACAACTTCCCTTTTTTGCCAGGTGCACCATCCTACCGTCGTGTTAACGGATCGTTGTGCTGATAGTTGCAATCCCATGATTCATGGCTCTCAGCAGGAAAAGCTGGCACGTGGCCATCCCAGGAGGCTTCACACAATCAGAGAGTAACACAACACTGATTCACATACACATCTGGATTACTTCAGGCAAGCTTTTAGTCTGCAGACCATGTGAAGTGTTGAACAAACTGAAAACACAGACTAAAGATTGTGGAAGGCTGATTAGTAAAAGAGGAGTGTGGGCATTTGTGTTAACTAGAACCAGACCTGCATAAGTTTAGCTGTAACATGGCAGGTCAGCCTGGTATGTGATCTCATTGTAACTTAAACTGAAGCAAAATAGTAATTAACCCCTAGTTCAGGGAACCTGGGTAAGACAAAAAGATATAGGATGATTTTTAAAGAGCATTGTTCTCTAAAGCGTTTTTCATACATACCTGTCAGTTCTGCAGGCTGTGCAAAGATATCTGGTCAAGTTTTTTAGGTTAATAATCCCCCGTAGAATGTGTAAGTATTAATCGCAGAGTATTTTTAGTCTCTCTGTCCGTTTGTGATGGAAAGGTTACTTCAGGCTGTTCGTAGTGAGAGTGTGTATTTTTCTTTTAAGCATCCTACAACACAATTCTAAATTCAAAATTCAAAATTCTTACTGAGAAAGTCTGCGATAAAATAGAACCGATATGAATATACTGAGCAGCTCAATATTAACATGCTGGAAAAGCTCCATACTTAAATGTAGAAAAGAACTTGAGTTTCTATAGGGAGATATGTGCATGTAAGCCTCTAAGGACCGGATATTTATTCTGAACCAGGAAGTGCCTTGCTGCCTTTCTCTAAGGCAAAGAACAGGCTGGGGTCAATTGGAGTGTCATTCACTGCCATTAAATGGGAAAACAGCAGGCAATACTCCTTGAATCCGTGGCACTCAGTGGCACAGAGCATTTAGCGGCAGGATGTGGAGTAAATGGAAGAGGTTTGAACAGAGGCAGAGAAAAGGTCAGGGAAGTGTCACTCACTCAGTCTATCAGCCAGGTATGAGCAAGGATGTTCAGCTGTACTGAGACCCTTCCTGCATTCTTATTTGAAGAAGACATGCCCTATAAAACCCAGCCATGATTTGTTATCAATGTAGTAATCTGTCAAACCGGCCATATGGGCTGGATGTTCGACATTAAGCTCAACTGCTACAGTATATATGGGCAAACTATAGGAAAGAACAGAACAGACTTACAAAACATTGGCATTACAGTTATTTACATCACAGCATTGTTTAAATTTACAGCATTTAGCAGATGCCCCTAAGTCGCCCCAGAGCGAATTACATTCATTTTTATATAACTGAGCAACTGAGGGTTAAGGGCCTTGCTCAGGGGCCCAGCAGTGGTAGCTTGGTGGAGCAGGGATTCAACCTCAAAACCTTAACCACTAGGCTACCACATCCCACGTTTAAATCTTGAATCAGTAGAGGTAGATAGGTTTTCTATAACAGCAGCACTTTATATTAATTTCTCCTGATTTCAGTAGAATATCAGGATATCAATACTCGAATTTCTTATTTCAATATGCTGACATTGTTTCTCCTGGCTGGATATATTACACATGCTGATAATCAAGAGTGCAGAAACACAATCTACAATCTTCACATGTACTAGTATGTGATTAGTATGAGTTCAAGTGGTTTCGTTTTATGTCCCTTCTTAAAGAGGTGTGGTTAAGAAGCGAGCGTGCGGGTTTTTTGCCTGCCATACATTCCTTGCGATTCTTTATAGTAATCCAAAAGACCACCTCGAATTGGACAAAACATTACTGACAAGCATCCTGGCCTTCACCGCGAGATTAAAGGCTGACAGGTTAGATAAATGGCCTACAGGAAGCATCAGTATAATGAAAATGTGGAACAGGTTAGCTTCTATATATTTGCTTAGCTTTTCTAAAAGTACTTGTAAAATGCTGACATATAACATTGGAGTTCAAGCACCAAAACTGTCAGTTAACTTCATCTGCTTTGTAATCTTGTATAGTAAATCATAAAGCGTGTTCGACTTATTCACTAAGCAGTATGTTGTGTGTAATTTTTCCACCTAACCTAAAACGAAACATCTGTTGAGGCTGGTGAGGGAACAACCCATTCCTGCAAGAATGTAAGTGATAACAGGAAATAACATAAACATAACTTCAAACGTAAACATTTACAAATCGTTGCTGTTAAGGGGATTAATACACAGTCTGATAAATCATGGTACAATCATGTGGCAGCAGCAAATTGGAAAAGTATGTCAAAGAAGGTCAAGAGCTTCAGAAAATGTTCACATAAAAAATCAGAATAAACTTTATGTTTGACTTTAAATCGTGGATCAATTTTGCTGCCAGATGGGCCGGTTTCAGTATTTTAGAAACTGCTGATCTCATGGGATTTTCACACACAATGTTCTCTGGAGTTTACACGGAACGGTGCAAAAAAAAACAAAACAACACTGAGTGAGTGACAGTGCTGTTGGTGAAAACACCTTGTTGATAAGAAAGGCCAGAGGAAAATGGCCAGACTGGATCGAGCTGACAGGAAGGATTTGGTAACTCATATAATCACTCTGTACAACAAAAGCATGTCAGAATTCACAAAGCAGCAAACCTTGAGGTGGATGGGCTACAACAGCAGATCATCACATCAGGTTCCACTCCCGTCAGCCAAGAACTGAAACCTGAGGCTATCATAAGCACTGACTCAGCCAAACTGTACGGTTTGTACAGATTACGGGGGAAAAAATCACTCTGACTTTTTCCAGTCTTCTACCATCTTTCTAGATCTTGAGCAATTTAGTCAAGCGATGGAAGTAATTTGCATCCTGCATCGGGTTGCCATGTGCACTTAAATTCATCATTACCGACCCTGCCTTCTCTAGATTTCCCTTGCTAACAGGTGTCAGGATTGCCTATTGACGCTACACTGACATACAATCTGCGTTTAAGGGTTTGCTTTGCGATGTGAAATGCAACGGACCATACAGTTCTTGAAGCATCGCCAGACGGTGGAGACGGGACAGTGGAGGAAGGGTGTGTCAGGGGACATCTGAGGAGAGCTCAGGAGAAAGTATTGCACCATGCTACCACTTACACAACTGCAAGAGCAGATGGCCTTGCTCATCAAACAAGCACCAAATATTGGACATGAGAGACGAAAACAGGAGGTGTAGCTCAATATTGTTTAGAAAAAGCCACGCTGTTCGAGCCAAGCTGTCTGACGAGTACTGGGTCATGAAACATGCAGTGTGCGTGCTCTTTACCCTATGATTATCACAAACATTTAAAAATGCCACACTTATGAAGAACACAATATTCTCTTTATATAAAATAAATGATAAGGTAAAAAAAAAAGTGTTAATATTTGCAGCAGATAAAACATCAGTGCAAATATAATGTGTAGTAACCAGCATGATGTAATGATGTAATCCCACCACAATTCTGGCTACTGTCTGGAAAGAACAGTGATGTGAATAACTGGTCTACTATAATATACATGCTAAAGAGATTCTGTGAAAATGAAAAAATGGCCAGGATTATTTCAGGTCGTTAGATTAGTTATATTAGGTTTTATTTTGAGTGAAATATTCTGTGAAAAATTCTGAAATTAATCAAAACTCTCTGAAAAGCAAGTTAATGGCTCCAGGTGCGAGGACTCCTGCCAAACGTACGAAAAACAGTCAACGAAAGACAGAGTGAAATTGAAAAGAGATAGAGATGTGAAATGAAAAATCTGATCTAACTGAATTCTCAGCATGGACATAAATCAATAAGAGTATATTAAATACGTTTTATTACAGATAGGCCTGTTGGGCAGAGTAACCCTCATAATTGGAGAGCCTATTTCTTTTGTGCAATTTATTAGAGACAGTGGCATTTAAATGTACATTTCAAAGAGATAATCAATGTCAGGTTTTTTTCTGCCTGCACAAATGGTAGTTAATTACATTTGAAACAGATAACTTCCAAAAGCTTGCATGCATAAATGACATTTCACACAAATGATTGAACAGAAGGCAGAGCAAATTCACAGCTTTCTGCTCTGGTGACAGGAATATTAATTATCTGTGCAGTGCAAAAGTACATGCAGTGATCACACACAAACAACATGAATACTGAGTGCAAAACAATGACTTCTAGTACACAATAATGTATGCAGGGCAAAAAAAGCCACAGTGAAAGAAAAAAACAATGAAATAATTCATATTTCATAATAATATTCTTCTTACTCCACAGCAGCAGTTTCACAGATTTGACTGTTCTTTTAAGAACGATATGTATCTTTAATCAATTTATAATTTTTGTGAAACATCTGGAAACAAAAATATGCACATTGTTGCAGCTATAAATAGTTCAATTTACCAACATGTTTTTTTCCCTTTCTCTTAAAGTTATTAAGATAAAGTTCTGCAGCTTTTAAAACTGTAAAAAGCATAAATTCCTCTTTCCATTAGCAGAATAGTTATTGTCTGTTATAAAACACTAAACTCTGTTTCCAACACAAACCCTGGCCTACAAATATTTAAAATGTTTGGGATGTGGTAGCCTAGTGGTTAAGGTGTTGGTCTACCAAATGGAAGGTTGTGAGTCGAATCCCCGCTCCACCAAGCTACCACTGCTGGGCCCCTGAGCAAGGCCCTTAACCCTCAGTTGTATAAAAGAAAATGAGATATGAATGAAAGTCGCTCTGGATAAGGGCATCTGCTAGATGCCATAGATGTAAATATGACCGCCCCTGACAACAATCTCCACAGCTCACACACTTCTTCAACTTGTAGTCACCAGAATTTTGAGTGAACATGCCTCTCTCTCTCTCTCTCTCTCTCTCTCTCTGTCAATCTCTCTCTCGCACACACACAGACACATTTACACTCTAAAAGAGACTTCACCCAGTTTGCCAAATATACACTCAGTTGGACCTGTTCTCCTGAACTTTTCAGCCTGTTTCTCTGTATTTGTTCACCTGGTGTGAACTTTGCTTATTCACATTTTTGCCTTTCCCCAGTCTTGCCTGTTTGTACCTGACCTAACCTTAAACCTGCATATTGATTTGAATTTGTCTGCACGTCTCTTGTTAAACATGAACCTTACTTCCACTGTATCTGTCTCATCCTGCTCCTGTCTGACAGAGACACATTCCATAAATGTTAAATAAGCATCTCTTTACAGAATGTTTCACCACATCAACGATTATACTTTTTTTTGTTGAATGAGAACATGTTTTTTTTATGTCTGGCACGCAAGCCTGTAACAAAGCTGGTAAATATGATAATGAGTGAGTCATGCTATTAATAAAGACAATTACACAACTCCATCTGACCATGCACAATCAAGAACTCCAAAAAATATCTAAAAAAAAAACAAACAAAAAAAAGATATTGAATAAATGTAAAAACATAAATGTGAACAGAAATAAGCAGGTGATTGGACTATATTAATATTTGGCATAAACATATTTATTTAACAAATGTTACTCCTTCTGTTAATGATGTTTATATTTGTTTTTAATCACTATTTTTTGTTGTTTGTTTTAATTTGTTTTTTTTTGTGTGTGTTTGTTCTTTCAATCTTTCATTCACTTCATTCATTTATTTCCTGATTCTTCTAATAATGTCTGGGTCTGTGCAACAAATATAACACAATGTCTCCTTCTTTTAGCCAGCCATTGACATTGATAAAGCTGGTCTGAACTTCTGGTTGCTACAGTTATAAAAAAAAAAATACAAGAAGACATCAAAGTGGGGTTTCCATTCTTTTACACCACATACATAAATACATGCATACATATAATACGTATATATAATACAGGTAAGTGGTTAAAAATGACAGAAAGTCTTTGGATCTGACAGTTGAATCAATATTGTTATGCAGTAAGTTATTCGAACATTCAGTCCATATTTCTGAGGGATAATTATACATGGTGCTGGATGTATTGAGACTTCTTTTGTTGACCTGCAGATGAAGTGGTTACATAGAAACCACAGTTTCGAGACTGGTCAATATTCCCCTCATGAATTTCCAGCAGACGACAAATTATGTGGCCAAATTACATTGGAACTAAATTATATCATTAAATTCAGGGTACTCAATTCCAGACCATTGGGATTAAGAATTCCCGCAACTTGCCAGGCAAACTTTGACAGAAACTCATGCTTACCAGTAATACTTTATAGTATTAAACTTTAATCACATTATGCGTGGATACTAAGAGAGGAAATATAAACCTTTTGATATAGGAGGAGACGCGCATCCAACTACAAGTATGTACATCAGTCATTAGATTAAGAGACGCAAGATGTTATTCTCTACACTACAGGCTTCACTAAATATTAAATATGAAGTTGCTGATATAAAGGACGATGGTGAAAATATTATATGTGAAGTTGGATAAACTGCATTCCTCAAGAGAGTGTTTAAATGTTGAAAAAAAAAAAGTGGAATTAATATAAAACTACACAATGTCCTTGTCTGATGAAACTATTACTCACTTAATGTTTCATTTAGTTAATATACTTCACTTCATCTTAAAGTAATAAGCCACTTGTCACTAGAAACACATTTAAGAATAAAAAAATAAATAAATATAAAGGCTGTGTGATATAAAATATAAAATATTGTGTGGGGATCCGCAAAATAAAAAAAAAACTCTCAAAACTCAAGACCTGGTGGCAGTAGCACAATGTTTATGTGCATTAGCATACACATTTGCACCTATAAAAGCACATGCTTCCTGGTCGCAGCAAAAGGTTACTGTAACCATCCAACAGCTTTCTATGAGTCGCTGACACAATTCAAGACTGGAGACAGGCGAGTTTCATCCCAAAGGGACCTACAGCGATGCTGCACTTTTGTCATTTATCATCCATGTTTGGGGGGCTCATTTTTCTCTTTTCCTTACCTATTCTTTCCCCAAAAAGTTTTTAGGCAAGCTTCTAAAAGTCATCAAAATCTAGAGTCCTGGAGAAACCCATCCATCAAAGAGCACCACCATGAAGACAGAAGAGAGGAAATTGCTCCGGTATCACTCTGTAGGGAGAGTGTGGTTTCAGCTACATCTCCAGCTGGAGAACACAGGACCCTGCCCTCTGGGTGCTGAGCTGTGAAATTTCAAACACTGACCTGAACAATATCTTACACTCCCTACCATATGAGTGAAATCTAACTAACAGGTCCAGATAACAAGAAGGCATTTCAGCATTCTGGTAGTAAGGTGAGCAGGATGAAAGCCACATGCCTTTATATATAAAAAATGAAATATTATAGTTCTGATTTATTCATAACTTTCAAGACTGGATTCCTTACTGTTACAGACCTCAAGTCAGGAATTTTACCAAATACGACTGGATTTGAATTCTAAACCTCCAGTCTTTTTAAATCCTGTAACTCTGTAATGTATTTTGCATGACTCTGTGACAGTTGCTGTGATATATTCTCTGAGATATGAACTACACAAACCAGCCTTACTCGCACCAACACAGACGACACAGTCAAAATCGCTGAGCTCACAGTTTTCCCCGTTATTTGATATGAATATTAATTGAAGCCCTTAACCTCTGTTATTTAATGGCTTCATGAATGAGCAGGTGTACAGGTGACTAGTGAGTGTATGTGGTATTTCAGAAAAACTTCCACATGTCGTTGTGGCTAACTTAAAAATGTCAGGTTTTTTTTTGCCAATAGCTTATTCTATTTTTTCTATGTCTACGTCAGGCTCTCAAACGATTCACCGCTGGCAAATCGTAGAAAACGTACACAATCTTTACTGATTAGACTAGTTTAAAAATTGTTGAAATGACCTGATAAAAGACATTAACAAAAACGAAAGTCAAAAGAACAGAACTGACTGAATTAATCAACACTTACTTTCGGTGATCAGTCGAGTGAAGAGGCGATGATGAGGCCTGTGTTTGAATGCAGCGCGACTTTTACTTCAGGTGATGAGACTGATGTGGATTGAGCTGATATTCAAAGTATGATCTTATGTTAATGTATCACTTAATATTTCAGACAGTTTTTAAGTTTGGGTTATGAATGCTGCTGGAATGAATTTCAGTAGAATTTGGACTGAAATTATCTCTATTTTTTCTAGCATACTTTAATATTGAGATAAATGCAAACAGTGCAATACAGCGATTTCATGACTATATATAGTCACCACGTATAGACAATAAGCACAAACACTGAATTATGATTTAAAAATTGGTCTTAAAATGTACAGACATTTGTAAATCCAGTGTATTCACAGTGTAATTTAACCCGAGACCAAGTGTACGCCGTGTCCAGAGAAAAGGTCATTCAACAATAATTTATTATTACAACAGTTAATGTCATCTCTGAGATGTAAGGCTATTATTCAACAGAAAAAAAAAATAACCTTAGTATTTAGAAAATGGGCCTTTGTGATTTGTTTGCAAGATGGATAGCCTGACAATTGTCTGATAATGCATGCCTCCAGTGAGTAGTCACACAAAAAAGTGTCTGAGTAGCAGGATAGTCTCTCTATCATCACCCCGGCGTCTCTTCCCAACAAAGCCTCCCGCAGAGGGAGATGTAATTTCAATCTCCCCGTGCGCTTTCAGACATTGCAACCCTCAAAGCAAACAGAGAGTCAGGGAATTTTCACTGGGAAAATCAGTGGTAATCAGGCAGGCTGCTGCTCTCTCAGCCATTAAAACCACTTGCTAAGAGAGCCCCAGCCCACACAGCCTAATATTTGATTGCATCTGAGTGCAGAAGGAGCTTTTTTATAATGCACACAATTCCTGAGATTAACTTGTAGGAATTCTGCCACATAGATGGACATTCAGCGCATATTTATTAGGCTACATTCTCAACCGAGTGAAATGCCAAGGACGTTCTTGTCACACATCGCTAGTTTCATTTCTCTCTTTTGGTCTGTTATCTCTGTAGATCTGTCGAGAAGGTCACTAGACTTGGTGAATCTGTTTAAAAGACAGGCCTCCAGATAAACAACAACACTGTAAATCAAACCGATATACGGACAATATGACACAGTCTACAGGCAAGGGACACTCTGAGACAATTTAGTTCAGCCAGAGGTATTAAATAAGACTGAAAAGAAAGGTATCCATGGAGTCTACTAGAAAGCTATGGGTGCTCTATTAGGTCCATGTCTCCTCTAATTTTTCAAAAGAAGCATTTTTTTTGTTTCATAAGAGGCTAAGAAGAGTGATAAATAAGTGCACTGTTCTTGTAAAGCACTTGCTTTCTTTAATTCACTGTGTAATAATAAATACTAAAAGTGTCTATAGGGAGCTCATTATCAAGGCAGTGTTTCTTTTTGAAACATATACGCTATCTTTCAGCAGATTAATAGACAAGACCAAAGCTAGAGAGTATCTGGGGATAACACCAAGTCAGATTTTTTATTGCCCAAAAGCTGCTACATAATATTGCTTTCATAATTCTGTTGGATACAATGAAAAAACTTGTATGAAAGTTAAATAAACATGAACATGAAGCCTCAACTTATATGCTGAATTTATATATATCTTTTAATCTGCTTTGTGATAATGTCCATTGTTAAAAGTGCTATAAAAATATAACTGAAATTAGGGACTAAAGAAACGCTGCTAAATCCCATGAACTGCACATTCGACCCCGATCTGCGAGCGAGCTGTTCAGATGTAGACAAATTATGAGTTTGTGGTTAGTTTGTCTTCTTTTTTTCCAAAGGTGAATAAAGCATTCAGGGTGAATTGCAAACAAGGGTAGAAAATTGCAAATCGACAGAAAATGAATCAATTCTTCAGATCTTTACGATCCTAAAGCTGCCTGCATTCGAGCAAAAATGAGGTCGAAGAATTAATATGAGATTTATCACAGTGCTGAACTGCCTCCCCTGTTGTGACCGACCTTCACAGGCAAGTCCAACAAACTTTACTATTACCTGAAATAAGCAGGTTAAAAAAAAGCCATTGTTTTACACGGTTTCTGAATTATTTTTATGGGGGGCAAGATTTATATTTAGAGAATATTTATTACTTGAATTAACACCTATACAATAGCATTGCTCTTGAGTGGTTTATGAAAAATTCTGAAGGGAAACATATTTAACAGTAGACATTTTAACACAATATCTTGATTAGGATTTATTTATTGATTCAAATATCCATGTCTGTAGCTGTATCTAGGTTTAAATCAGGATTGGGCACACTGCAAAAAATGACATATCAGATTACAATAAGAAAAATCTAATCTTATTTTCTTTTCATGCAAATGGAAACCGATCGTTCTCCGTAAATAGATGGTTTTATTTTGCAGCTCAATAAGGCAGTGTTTTCAGTTAGGCTAAAAGAACACAGTGGAACTTTTTTATTTTTATCTGGGGTTTGTATTTATTTAGAACACGTTATCTGTTTATTCCAATTTAAGGCACACGTATTATTCTATCCCCCATGTATATACAGTATACCCTCTTGACACAAGTTTGTTAACAAACCAACAGATCATCCTTTCTATCATGAAGTCCCCAGTCCAAAAGACTGTCAGCAAACAGACGTGTGATAACAAGTTAAACGCTTAAATGCCTATGACAGAAGTGAACTGTGAAGTTTCTACTGACTGGCAGTACAAATAAAAAAAATGTTCTTGATAACAAACACTGTTACTGAAACACACCAGTTATTTAAGCCTTTGAGTCTCGTCTCTTTAAATGATTGCTAAACGGCTGATTAGTATCGTTAAATTTGTATTAATTTCGGAAGCTTTTAACATCCTGATTCAGACCATTTGTTACACTGGGAACAATAAGAAAAAAAAACTCATGGACGTACACCACCAGCGTAGACTACCAGAATATTAATGACGCTTTGAACCCTTGAGCTTGTAATGAAGATTCATGGATTTAATATGCCAGTAAGCGTTCCCAGACATATGATTACGTATTACATTGAGCTCTTCCACTGTGTTATTTTTCTAAAGTGGCAACTAACCATGACCAGCTTGGCAAGTCTATGGCATACAAAAAAAAAAATTCAAGCTAAAATGAACACTGCAAAATTTGTAGTCATTCTCAGTCCTGTTCACTCCTGCAATTGGACTCTGTGTGAGTACAATTAACACTGTAGGACAAATTTGGCTATGTATATTTACTGAAATAAGACAACAACACATGAAGGGGTTTATTTAACAAAAAGTGTCCTGAAATTGTATAGCTGAAAAGGTATTACAGGAACAGAATTTTGCAGTATATCAGCTTTTCCTTGCATACATGTTTTCAAATTATGGTTAAATCTAAAGGAAACACAGTCATCCACCACACGGTCAAACACGTTGAGTTCGTTGTGTACTGCAGCTGAAAATGTGTTTTCAGCCAAACAATACTCCTGAGCACAAAGGTTTATTCTAAATGGTCAAACAGGTGCTAATAAATTAGAGGCTCTGAAATAATGTTGTAATGCTGTAGTTGTCAAGATGAACATGTTGCATGGTGCTTGTGTGTATGATTTAAATATCCAGCAGATGGAGAAGCTACAGCTGCATGCCATCACTCATAACTGTGTCTGAATGTTAATGAAATACATTGTCTGGGTAAACAATAAGTTACAGAAGCTGTGCATATGAACTGATGCTTTACATAAAAGGATCAGTGAGCTAGCTGAAACAAGACCTTTAACACAACAGCATGGAGATTCATTAATCAACAGGTCTGGTTATGGACACCTAGAATACATCAGCGATTAAAAATGCTGAGGCTTTAATATAAAAGCAAAGCAGAATGTTCAGAAGAGATTTATTTATAGAGAGATTTTTTTTGAGCAGTAAGGCCAAATTTCCACACACAGAGACACACAGACACACATATACACACACAATGGGACTTTTGATCGATTAGCACAGAAACAATAAATCTCAACAGCGAATGCATCCATCATGCAAACCAATGGATGATGCAACTAATGCAAAAGTTGTAGAATTTTAATGATTGAAAGATTTCATGAATATGGCTGATGGTATCTTAGGGTTAAGTTTAATTTTTTTTTTAAAAAAAACACCCTTAGCTTGAGGGTTGTGTAGGACTGAAAATAACTAATAAAACTAGCAATACAGCAATGGCGCTAAAGGGCACATCAAAATCCTGATAGTCAATTACTAGGTCATTTGTGTTTTTCATCCACCATTTATTTTCAATTTTGTTTGTTGGTCCAAATATTCAGAATACCTCACATTTCTGCATCAATCCAGCTCTGTCCTTAAAAACCACAAGCAACTCAAGGATCCGTTTGGCAGCTAAAAATGTGTATAAAAAATGTTGCCCACAATCCAAAATACACTGTTTATCCGCAGGGTTGAATCGGCTTCTTACTGTAATCAAAGCACACATAGAGTTACGCTGCAAACCAGATTGAGTCCACCTTGCACAGGCATTTTGGACCTTTTGATCTTCTCTGAGTGTTAGTGATGTGTTCTTCCCTAAGCAAACAACGCCGAGCGGTCCATCAGAATTCGATTCAAATATACACTAGTTAAGTTAAGCAAAAGCTAAAGCTGCTGCCCTTCTCTTTTACTCTAAATCAACGGTTTTTAACCTTTTTGGTGAGTGCAACCCACTTTTGGGCTTTTGGGATGGTTGTGCTTGGATAGAGGATGCGAGGCTTTCAAGGGATGTGGAAAACACATATTTTCAGTCTGGCTCTAGGCTTGTACTTGTTCTGGACATGAAATCGCCCCTTGTCTAATCAGCATTTTGGATATGATGACGATAAACCACAAATTGCTAAGCCCGTGCGACTTTTTTCCATCTGCAGCTAATTAGTTGTATCCCATTTCAGGTAGGTGGTTCTAATAGGTGAGTATTGGTTACATTTGTTCAAAATAAAAATAAAAAATTTTGCAACACCCAAACCACCACCCGCCACT
>JAOTRN010000008.1:5290811-5305737 GCA_028566695.1 Bagroides melapterus | reverse complement strand
TTTTAGCTACTAAATTTGTATGTATTAGTCAGTTTTTCTTAGTTTTATGTCAGAGTGAAAACTTTGATTTAACTTGGGTTTTAGTAAGGAGTCGATCAGGAGTGATTCTATTCAGTTCAACTCAGTTTTACATGTAATGGGAATTGTAAGAAATCGGCTTTAAAGTAATATATAAATTCAGAATGTGAATTTATCCTTAATGAGCAAGCGACAGTGGCAAAAACGAAACGATATGAGAAAAAAACCTTGAAAGGAACCAGTCTCAGACTCTGGGTAACTGCAGATTATAAATAAATCCCTTCCTTAACTGTGTATCATATGGTCAAGTGCAATTGTGTAACCAGTAAAATTATTCTAGTTTTAACATAAGTCTACCCTATTCACAGTATAAAGATCTCCCTCTTTTTTAAGCATTTGTACAGAAGTAAATGATGGCTGTCGGTGGATCAGTAGATCATCTGTTGTGTGTGAAGACTCCATTGCTGACCGCTATAAATACATGAATGAACACATTGGTATTGTGTCCATTGTGTTGTTGGTATTAAACCAACTGCTACAGAACAATGTACCACACAGCCTGACTGACACCAATGAAGCTTGACACTAAATAGGCATATATTTACAAACAACCACTTAAGTCTAATTGAATTCATTTACATTTTTATGAGCTGTTCCATTCCGGCAACAGGCATCTGGGGAAAACAGATGGGACGAGAATTAAAGAGTGAATAGCCACATTATGAGTGTTCAAAGGGACGGAGTCTGGGTTCATTTCTGGCTTGCCTTCATAAGGACACTAGATGTTGCTGATAGTTGTCAGCTAATGACTGAATCATATGGACATGGAGAAGGGATGCTGCCAGCCTCCATCCCACATCAGTCACCAGTCCAGAGTGGTGGTTAATGCAAAGGAGTGGAACTGCACACAAAGACGGCAAAGGAAAGGGGAAAGGGGGAGTCAGTGGGCGTTCAGGCCAGGGCAGAGGTGCATTAGAGGGAGGGTTGCTTTCTGAGAGGGCACTTAACTGGCTAAGAATGCACAGGAGCGGCATAGGGTGGGGGATACACCAGCAAAGAAAGGCAACAAGTACAAAGACTAGTAATAGGCATGAGTTTTTGCTGTCTCCTACTTTGAAAGCTTTACAGTACTCGTATTTGGTCCTGAGATGGCTTGCATTGTATTGAAATAATCCACATCAGCAGGACCCATATGGTTCGGCCATTTAACCGAACAGATTGGCGCTTTTTGTAGCACAGACTGAATGCTAATCCTTTGCTTTTTGAGCCTCACATGGAGTCCAGACCCTATTAACAGGAATGTGCCTAGTGTCTGCGGTCTGTAGCTCCTCAGGCCGCAGGACACGATGATGGGCAGCACAGCCGATCCCCACGTGACCACCTCACTCATATTGATTCCCCTCCAATGCCTAATTCTATTAATCAGAGCAATTTCCCTGTGGGCAGTGGTTTATTTCACTCATCAAATGCCTGATGAAATCTTTAGACACCATGAATTAGGGCCAATCACAACAAATAGCTGATAGTGTTAACCAGTCACAAGCTGAGCAGAGGCAGCGGTCCACTCTAATTTGAAAGCTAGTGAGGTGATAATGCGATGTGTCATCCTTTTGTGGGCACGCATTAATGCAGCTGCCTGAGATGGCAATTGACAGCAAATCGACTGCTTCCAGAGCCAGAAGAAGGAGATAAAATTGGAGTGATGCTGAAAATAAAGAACATTGACTGGCAAACTGTGGAGTGACTGCGGACTTTAATCCATTATTGCTCCAGATGGGGAGGGCTTAATGCATCCCTGTCTTACACAGCATTTACATGTCGCGCCGCACTCCTCTCAGTCTCCGTGTAGAACTAAAGTCGACGGCAGAGTCACAGCATTAAGTGGCTGACTGCATCTAATTGATTAGCCAGTAGAAGGGTCAAAGTTGGCTATAGCTTGTTGGAGCTATAGATTTTTTTTTTCTACAGAGGATATTTGTAAAACAAATATGCATAGTCATACCCAGATGTGCCCTGGCATGCTATAAATAAATATCGAATATAGTAATTTTCAAACAATCTGGTGTGGGTATTAAATGTGAAAATCCCATTTTTGGACAGACTGATGTAAAGTCAGAGCCACCTGTAAACACAGAGCATAAAATATGCCTTATCCAAATGTATTGTCGTATTTACATTCACAAGGGACACCAATTTAGTCTGTTCCATCTTCAAACACTACTTCAATATTCCATAAATACAGTATGAATATAAAGCATCAATAAGAAAGTGCAGCAGGCTCTGGCCTCCACAATACAAAAAAACAGATATAGAATATCTAGCTGAGGATTCTGGGTGATGAGCTTCAATCAAGCTAGGAGATGAACTACACACATTTCAAGAATCTCACAAATATACTTTCATTACTACATTAAACTATGTCTATCTTATGATTGCTAAGGTTTAGATAGCATATCCCTGTCCTAAGAATCCCTGATGCACACACAGGTTCCTTATTTGCCTACAAGGACCACCTGTGTAATAGGCAATTGCTTATAAATTCCAGCAAATAAACTACAGGAGCCAAGAAAGGCTATTTGCCTAGAGTGGGTGTATGCCTCATTGTCTTCCTATATCGAGTACTTCTAAATACATAGCTGGTGATTGGGAAAGCTTCAGAAATAATTGTGTGTAGAATGGAAGAGATATGTAGAGGTCTTGCCCCCAGTTGAACATGCATACATTTGAATCAATGTGAGAGGGAGGGGGATGTTGTGAGAGCTCTGGCATGTCTGTGTGTGTGTGTGTCTGTCTGTCTGCTCACTACATGTTGTTAGCAGGAAACAGCTGTTCATTTGGAGCTGCCTGCACCTTTCCATGACCCCAGTTTGGGCTGCGTGGAACAGGAATTAGCCGCATTACGCCGGCCCTGCTGCACGCTGCCTCCGTGTGATTCTGGTCACATTCTCTCCATTACCAAGGCCCCTCTCTCTGATTAAGCATGACACACTCACTAACATGCCAAATCACTGCCTCAGAGTCCTGGGCTGTACACACACACATGCCTGCACACTCAGCTACTCCCACACACACAGTGGTACACGTACGGCACTTGCCAAATCTTGTCACAAGCCTAAAATGCCAACCTGAATAGAAAACAAGCTATTACTGTCTAGTCATTTCATTTACTTATGTTTGATTTGAGATTTAGGGCTCTCTACTGATCTTACAAACTTGTGAACCTACAAAATAGGCACAGAGAAATTCAAAAGCAATACAGGGGGTCTGGGGAAAATGTACCTTATTTTGAAAGGGAAAGAATGGTATGACATTGAGAACTCTCTTTTTGTGAATAATATTTAAAATATGATTTGAATATTTAGAATAAGATTTCAGAACACAACGAGAGCACCAGTACTACTGTTAAATACTAGTATGACATTTGTAGACATTTATGGACATTTATGAACCTCTGAATACACAAAACATGCAAAGTACTCGGGAACATTTTAAAATAATAATAAAATATTAACTATGATTTGTTTCTGGTTTATTAAATGAATTTCATTCAAGTAGTTGTGCTGGGTAAAAACATTAATATGGCATTAATATGCTATAAATACAGAATTAACAACAATGGCTTTACACATTCCTAATTCATATTTCTAGTGTTTTTGAAAGACAGTGTATGCACTTGTTCTCTCCTGTATTATTGAATATATCTGTGTCTCAGATAAGACAAATATTGCCTGTTAAACTGCTCGTGCAAGACAGCACCCCTGCACCAATACACTGTTAAAATATATTTTGAAAAATCCATTCACGCACTTTTATTGACTCGAGATTTCAAAGAGTAAAAAAAATCCACAGAATCACTTGTATTTCCTTTTTAATATTCCCTTAAACAATCGCCAGCAAAGTCTTATTGATTGGGCTGATTTAAAAGTACCTGAGGCAGGGTGTCTTTAATCTGAGAGCTCTTTTAAAAATCACCTGGTCCGACAAATGGGACCTTTTAAAGGAGTATAATGTGTTCTTAAATTATTTTATTGATGGGAAGTGGGATGGTCGCTGCAGGTACCTATACAAACGCCCATGGCATGCTGTGAAAGGGTCAATTTGTGCTCCATTTTCCATTTCTTCATTATCTGCCTTTAAAGCCATGCTGTGCGGCTCAATAGGGCTGCAAGAAACTTCAACCCTCACACATTTAAAACTGCCTACGACTACTTGGATGCAGATTATGAAACATTTTAATGTTGAATAATGATTTAGCATGAATGGTTATGGTGAAGTGGGTGTGGTGGGCTTTTATAATGGGAAAGATTTTGAGAAATGAATAGATGTTTATGAAGGTAGTTAATTAGCTGGAGGGAATAACAGTATGTGTATGTTTCAATTCATACTATAATATGAATTCTTTTGTGTAGAAGAATAGTAATCTGGACCTTATGGAATAATGGAACTGAATAATCAGCACTTAAATGTTTTTGCTTCTGGATTTGTGCACAAGGTTTACAGGGTATATTGACATGAATGTCACTCAGTCTGTCCAAGACATGCTTCATCATGCAGTCGCTTATTTTACATGAACTGCATCAAATCTCATTTTGAAAACAAATAAAATGGTTGGACATTTGACATGTGTGGGAAATTAGGACTAATCCACTAATTAGCAATGCTGCTTGTCAAATAAATCAATTGCTCAGAGCACAAATAGACACAAACCCATTGTGCCAACCTCATTATCCAAACAATGGTGCTGTATCTTTGTTATTTCTTGCTCACTTGCCAAACACAGTGTAGTTGTCAGTTGTGTTTTATGATAGTGTGCGAAAGGGCAGTTTCACAATCTAGCATACATTACACCAGAGCTGCCTAGGAAATGTATGTAATTTTCAATTTTATCCCAATCTAATCTATGAACCAGCCTCACAAATTTGCTATACCTGTATTGTAAATGTGTAATAACACAACATCATAGCTGTGTAGACTAATGCACTACATGCTTTAAAATGATGGAGTTGAAGCAAAAGGTTTCTTAGTGTTAAATTCAGCAAGGCCTTTCTACATCAGTGTGAATAAAAGTCCAAAATGACAGGTTAAAATGCTCTTTCACTTACATTTAACCCTGCAGGCAAGCACTTCAATTTAATAATGCAGTTCATGTTGGTAAATGAGTCCTCTCTTAGAGTGCATTAAGGAATCAAGCACGATGCATTCTCTATTTTTTCTATCAAACTGAGAATCAATAGGCATGTGATAAGAAAGTGCAGTCCATGCAATGAACAGTGAGGGGCGACTAATAGGCCAGACTGTTTTACGAACTGGCTAATTAACCGCTGCTGGCCCTGACAGGCACTAAAGTGGTGCTTTTGTGCTTCAGCAGCCGCCATTTCAGGATTGACAGAGGAACGCACTGCAGATCAGAGGGGAAATGCACTCTCAAGTAGGTGCTAACTGCAGGTAACACTTACAAATGAGGAACAAGTTGGCCATCACTTAGTGACAGTTAAAACCCCCATTTGTTGCCATGGAGGAAAAAAATGATGACTACACTGATGAATGATGAGGAATTTTTACCATAATTCTACCCATTCTAAACAACTATGAATTATTGACTTCCTCTGTACCTGGGAAGGATATTTAAAATAATGACAAACAAATTACCCATGACTTATAAATTATTATCAAATAGAATTAAAACAGCTTTACGGCTGTACAATTTTTTTTATTCAAATACAATGGAAAACAATGGGAAGCTTTCAACCCGCAACATACAGTATATATGATTGTTGACCTGAATATATTGACTACATAAAGCCATATAAACAGCTAGGTGTGCTATTAAGTACAACATGTATCATAGTAAAGGTTTCATGATGTGCGAGGAGGTAGATAAAAAAATATGAAAATAAATATCACAATAATATTGTCAAAAGAAGAACTACAAAAAAAAGCAGTACTTGACTATCAATCATGTATTGTGGTAAGAGAAAATTGCCAGTATTCTTAAAGAAAGTGTTAAATGTGATGATGGGTAAATGATGCTTTGCGTTTGTTTGTGAAACTAGAGGTGAAATGTGTTGAGGTCACATGAAACACTGGAATGAAGACATAATGTGACCTCTGTGATGTTAACCATGGTATGGGCTTGGTGAGTATTTCAGAAAGTGCTGATCTCATGGGATTTTCACACAAAACTGATGGATTCTAGTAGTAACTGTTGACAACTTTTTAAGGATTAAAGCATCTCAGCATGCACAAAACATCAAACCTTGTGGGGGATGGGCTACAAAAATATAAGATCACATCAGATTCCACTCCTTTCAGCCAAGAACAGGAATATGAGGCTTTTTTTACAGTCTTCAGCTTATGAGTTTGATGTGAACATTAACTGAAGCTACTGACATATATTTACTTGATTTTTTTGCGTTATGCTACTGCCACATGATTGGATAGTAGTTTAGATAACTACATGAATGTGTAATAAATTGGGTGCATAAATAAACTCCACGTTTTTACTCAAACTCCACACATATTACATATTGCTGAAGTATTTCTAAGCAATTTCTATCGGCTCTAGATTGACACAAAAAGTGACTTGTAAAACAAATACTATTTCTTCACAGGAGGAACAGATATAGCATAAGATGGCTTTTTTTTACCAGCTCACTACAATATGCCCATAACAGTCAGTTGATTTTTTGACCTGCTAAATTTAAACAGCTTGGTGAAAAATGAATAAATGTTACAGCAAAGGCTGTAAAGAACATTGTGAGCAGTTGAGAAGCTGCATTAAAGCACTGGTAGGAAAAAGCACAAGCAACACTTGACTAGACTGTTCCACTGTTGCAACAATGGTCTGAAGGTAATTCTCCCACCGTGAAGGTGTTGAGGCTGCACCGGAGTTCAGTGTGCAGGGATGCAGCGTGTCTGGCTGCGAGAACATGCTGCACAGCGAGAGAGTGAGTGCTAAATGGACTGCAGTGGGCTCACACAAAACCACAGTCTGTTGGGTGGATACATCCAGTGACCTGTGAAGACCTTTCTTTTTTCTTTTCTTTTTTCTTTTTTTGACAAAAATAAAAGGGTGGCAACAGAGGCCAAATCTGAATAAACCAAGAAAGTGCTCACTTTGGGGTTGTGCAATCCTTATATACAAATATATGAATGGGAACTAGCTAGAATGTTAATTGGATTTGGAGAGGGTTTTTTTGTAATTAAACTTTTGTAATCAAATTATTTTGAGTTGAATAATTTTAGATTTTTTTGTTCTATTTTAGTCCACTTTGAAGCTGAGTGTGAGTTTCATAACAAGGTTTGTGTTTTTATCTCACAAACTATGGAATGTGTTCCTGAACCATGAAGGTGAGTGTTTCTCATCAAGCACCAATTCATTCGGACAAAATAAAAAAATCAATGCGCTGAATGAAAATATTGATGTGCGCTGTGCTGTAATTCTCCCCATAAATGTTTGAATGTTTTATGAGGCAAGCGCTTGTATGTGAACCTGCGCTATGCATTTCTCCTCTGCTTGGTGACAGAGTGCTTTTAGAGCAATAACTCAACGTGGCGTGGGGAGTTAGCTGAAAGAAAGGTCATGCAGCTTTGCATGGGGCCTGCTGAAAGGCCCACCGGTGCGATTCTAAGCCTTGTTTCCTCTCTGCTTCCTGCTGGATTACCTGCTCCTCTGGGCCAGGCTGAGAAAGTCCTTTCTCAAACTCCACATCAACAGATGCAGCCTCTTTTTTTTTATCTTGCTCACTTAGAAGGATTAAATTGACCAGTGAGAATTAGCAACATGTCTCCCCCAGCTAGGAGTCCATGGTGAGGCATTAGTTCGCCTTCACGTGTGACCTGGAGCTGCGCAGAGCCAAGATTTACTTAATTGTGTATGACACTAACTATTAAAGGGAGCTGCGACCAGGGCAGTGTTTCTCTGGTCCACTGGCTGTACTCCAATTCTAACTGCTGCTAGTGAATGAAATGCTTATGGCTGCTTAAGCAGTCTCTTGTAGGACCCCATGAGTCCCCAGGATCAACAATGGCAGCATTAATGGGTAAAGCGCAATGAGAATGTCACCATGGCAGGGGGTGAATGCTGAACAGAGGGCTGTTCCTGAGGTGATTTGTGTTTCTCAGCATCTAGAACAAGGTCGCGTTTGTGTATGTGCACTTTCAAGTGATTCCATTTTATTTTTCTGATTGCCGGTTGCTTTATTAATTCAGTGTCTGACTTTTCACTGTAATATGAGAAACCGTCTTTAAAACCAAGAATTGTTTCAAATATAATTGAAAAGTATTTACTTGCATATACTAACTGTGTAATTTGAACACAAATAATATCAGTACCAACATATTTATTGTGCTTTTGCTTTTAAATTATGGTTGTAACACAATGCTATTATCTGTACATAAACCCTGCCACTATGGCCACTGTGGAAACACTGAAAAAGGAAGAAATCTGAAATACCAGCTTTGTGAACATAATTAGCCTTGATTTGAGATGTGCTCACACGGATGAGATTTTTGTTTGCTCTTGGCAATATTTTCTAAAATAAATATTTTCTACATAAGCAGCCTAATGTAAAGCTCCACAACCCTGACCAAGACCATGAATGAAGCAACACTGTAAATGACAAGTTTCATATCTGACTGCTTTGCTTGTAAAAAAAAAAAAAAAAAAGTAAAAACATCCAGCTCACATGAATTTATTTTGGCACACAATCCTGATACATACTTCCAGCCTCAACCAGATAAACAAACAAATATATAAATAAATAGTGCACCTCATTTTCATATCTGTATATCTGTTTAGAGCTCATAATCGATTCATTCCAAATTTATGATTCATAGTTCATTACATAAATCATATTTGTTTCATATTTACTAAAATTAATCATTTCATCCTGTAATACAACAGTGCCACATGGTTAAATGTGTTCCTGTGTTAAATACATCTGATTCTTTTCATTAAGCACCGTCTTAACTCACCAAGGCTGCCATTTGATGAGTAGAAATGAAAGTCACACGTTTTTCTAAACCATATATAAAACCACATGATGTCATAAGATGACGCACGTTCTCAGACAGCTTCTCTTTCCAGACATCTCTCAGACTACAGCAGAAAAGTTGTCTAACTGCAGAGAACTCCTAAGCATCTGTCCATCAGACCTAGTTATCTCCTAATGATGTGTCCATTTTGACACTTCAGAATCAGTCACAGAAAATAGCTACAGCGAGAGGGAACACATAGAGAGAGATAGCTTCCCCTCTGATATAATTTGTTGCTGCAAATTACAAAACAGAGGAGGGAATAATGTGCAAAGTCAAGTTTAGTGAGAGAGAAAATGGAAAAATTTAGGGCTGTGAGCCACCTTAATGGATATCCTTGCAGCTGCTGGAGAATGGGCTTCAGTAATGCGCCCTTAATGCGCCACAGCCGTATTTCTCGGAGTGTATCAGGAGAAATGTGCCCTGTCATTTCAGCTAGCAATCACTTAATGGCCCTGCTAAATCTCAGCAAAATGGACAGGCACTGCACTATTTCTGGCTTTGGGAGATGGAATAAAGCTTTGGCAACTGTAAGTGTGAGGGGAAAAAAATAAAAAACAAACAAGGTAAAAGTAACTTTGAAACAAACAAAAAAAAAATAGAAAGTATAGAGAGTGAAAGGCAATCCCTTCCATCTCTGGTGTAACTAATGTTTGTGTTTTGCTAAAGTGTAGAGACAGTGACAGGAATTTCAATTATCTAATTATGGTGAAATGAAAAGACTTAAGTGTTGTGATTTCTGCAGTCTTTCATAGATCAATCTAATGTGCGCTCACATTGGAAATGAACCAAAATGGAAAAGGCAAAGGAAGGCAGCACCTCCTCAAATCATGCAATTAAAATGACAAATGAGTTTCTTGATATATTCATCTAAGTGGTTAAGTGGAAGGGTTTTATTCCACATCCACAGCGCTGTCTGGCAGCGACGAGAGGGGGAATCGGCTGCATGCTCTTTTGATTAAGGCCGCTGCTTAAATGCTGGGGAAACGCTGAAAGCACTTGCTGTACAAATTAGCCAACCGATGGATGCAAAATGAAATTCTAAAGAGTTGATTTAGGCATTTAGGGTGGATGCGGCTGGCAACTTAAAGGCCTCAAATACATTTTTGAGGCTGCATGCATTATGTTTAAGAGGTCAGAGCCTGGAAACAGGTTTTTATTGTGTGCACTAATGAGAGTGGTACTGAAAAGGGAACACAAAATAAAACACAATAATCAGTCTGATATCCATTCTGACCTTTTGGGGAAACTTGTAGACATGTTAGCTAAGGATAGTAAGGCAATCTGAAAAGGAGGGGTAGAAGTCAGCAAATGAAAATTATTTTGAGCTAAAAAAAAAAAAATAAAAAATGAATCATATTCAGCACAAATTTGGAAAAGTTTCCTTGTTTTGATTGTTGACAACTTAAAATCAATTATTTTTTTCCCAATGTGCTTTGGTGAAGCACCACGGACTAATATTACATTGTAATTATTAACTTTTTATTGTAGTAACCTTGTAAGCTTGCAAATAATTTCTTGATCGTAGTCTCACAAATTACCAGTGTTTATACAGTATACAGAAAGCCTACCAAGATGCAGTGCCAGTTAATCAATGGCTCCCAGCTTGTCTTAGGATTAGGTTTATACATTTATAAAGTTTTAAATGTCTTAATGCCTAGGTCATTGTTCACAATCTGTCTGCCGTTCCAAAGTCGGAATGGGGAATCTTTCTTCTGGAAATACATCTACATCTTGACTACCATTAGACAAACAGCCTCTATTTCCATTTAAAGGACCTAGGAGATAGCATTTATTTCTATTTTACAGTCGTTATGGGTGCTGTAGCATTTGTTTAGTGTTTTCTGTTTTATTCTGTGCACAAACAAAGGAAACATTTAAGGTTTTTAAGGAACATTTAAAGAAACAAGTAAGGTTACTCTTAGGACCAGGAATTTGACTTGCAATTAGTAAGGGTAAGAGTAAAAATGGACAGAAGACAATATAAGATTTGTGTCATCTGGGGAATAAATAAATAAAACTAATATAAAAAATATTCATAATCTTCTGCACAATTTCTTTAAGTTACTATGCAAATTGATTAAAATGTATGATTGTGACCATATTCACTAGAATGAACAAAAGTTCAGACTTTTTTCTATTGATGACAAGGATATAATCTAAACAGGATCATTTAACATAAACATGTGGATCCTGTGTCAGCTCTTGTTGTCATTAAAGCACAAGAGAGATGTAACAAATACTACAAAATGGTGACATCCTAGTAAATATTTCTATGAGACAACTCTACAGTGTGCACAAATACTGTGCTGTTTAAATACATTTTACTTACAAAATATGAATTTTCAAATGAATTCAATATTGTAGGAGATAATCTAGCACTTCAGTAGGTTTTATACGGCACTGGGGATTTTGCTCTCTGAAATATGTATTATTTATATACAAACTGCAGGTTTTATTGCTCTTGAGGACTTTTCAGGGAATATTCTTAACCATGGGAATTAGAGTGCAAAAATATAGCAAATAACCTGACTGTGCAATTATATTGTAATGGCTAACAAAAATGAAGAAAGTAAAAAATCCTTCCCTAAACCTATCTGGATGTGATCTTTCAGCATGTGCATGCAGTTCTTTTTTCATTCCATTAACGTGCTTTAATACACATGCACCATAACAAATTCATCTTTGAAAAGCCAGCTGTATCGGGGGAAGAATTGCTCCTCTCTCTAGTTGAGACATATTGGCCACTTTGATAGTTCGGGATGATATCAAATGCCTCTCTGCCAGCTCAGTTGAAATGGAACAAAATAGGCGGTGGTCTATAAAAATGAAGTTAGACGCAAGTACGCCACTCACGTCCCTGGAAGGGAAAAAAGAGCCTTTCCTGTTGCATTTTGTAGTCGTCAATTGGTCCGAGAAACTTGCTCTAATGCAGGTAATGGAGCCACTGAGGTGCTTTCATCTTCAGACCCTGTGAGCAGAAGAGAGGACAGACTCCCCCAGCCCACCCCACTAACACACAGTCTGTAACACACATAAGAGCTAAACCAAGCATAGCTGAACTCCATTGAAGAGGCCAGTTTTTATGGAAGCTTATTTCCTATCCAGTGTCTAATAAATGAGGGGCATTTTATTCTATTCTGCATTATCTACTACAATGGTTGGTTATGCTGTGGTTTATTGTTCACTGGTTGTGGTGTGCTCAGGGTTGAGAATATTGAGAATGCTTCCAAACAAAGGGAGACAACACTGATGTGTCTACTACTTCTATCTTTTCTATCTTATCTCCTCTTTTTCTTCAATTCATCAAACCACTGCATAAAGCTATTGTTTTGTTTGCTTATTTCGTTATTTGTTAAATTAATTGTTTTTGCTTATTGATTTATTAATTTATTTATTTACTTGTTTCCTTATACACATTTGTATGTAAATGTGTAATGAACACATTCATATGACAGAAGTCCTGTTTTTTATCAATGTTCATATACTTTTATTTTTTAATGTTTTAATCTTTTATTTTAATTTTTTTTGTATTGATTATTTTATTTATTTTCCAAATCTAATTTGTGAATATATATCCAGCAGTTTAAAAAGCATTTTAAACAAATTGAAGCATAAATTACCGCTCAAATTTTGTCAGAGCTGTTTGGGTGGCTATGCCTTTGTCTCTGCTCTGTATTTGTTCATCTTACTGTTTTTTCTACTGCCAGACTAATCACATGTGGTAAAAAGATGCTGGGATCACCACCGGCACTGACATTACTAATCCTTGATGGAGTTGAAAAGTGGCATGAAAAGGTAGGTCTAATCTTTTCTAAAAATTGTGTATTATCAATGAATAAGTTGAAGTTACTATATGTTATGGGAAAATCTGATCTTCTTGTGAAATTTCTGTGTTGTCAATTGCAATACAATTGCATACATGCTCTTCTTTAAGTAAAAACATACATACAAAATATTATATATGCATACATACATATGTATGTATGCATATATAATATATAGTATGTGGACACATTTTAGAATTGTTATTAGAAAACATGTAATTTAAACTGTGAAACCCAGGGTAATATAAATGGATTTTTGTCTGCAAAGAAATGACTGATCACCCTGTTTATGCTTTTGTATGAGCAAATGTACTGGATTGGAGAGGTTTTGTGGAAATGTTTTTTTGTTCTTGTTCTTTTGTTCATGTTCTTTTAAATGAGTTCCATGTTAATAACACAGCATATATATATATATATATTAGCATCACAAACACTTACTTGAGTGTGGCAGGCAAAAGATGGGATGCCCTCTCCTGGCAGTTGACTACAGTGACAGTGGGTGGATTCTGAGGAGACTGAACAGAGCACCAGGGCTATTTTAGTGTAACTATGTAAATAGAACAGCCAACTAGTTTTAAGAATAGTAAGGCATCATTATTTGTACATGAAATTGAGTCTTCTTCATGGTCTGTAAAATGGTTTTGGGTGCCTAAGTAAAATATTAAAATTGATATAATTTTCCCCTTTTTTCTAAATCTGATAGCTGCTAATGGTTAATAGTCCATATGTGTGCTATGTTTATCCATCCTGTGCAGATTCATTTTACAGGAGTAGCAGAAATATGGACAAGAGAGACAGAAAGAGGCGGTGTGATGAGATGAGATTTCATGATTGTGACCTCTCGGTTCACTCTGTGGAAATAACGTGTTCATTACAATGCAATTACAGACACTTAGGCCCCTCAGAGTGAAGAGCTGAGCTGCTGAGAGGGGCCAGCGCTGGCCCTTGATGCTAACGTAACCTGTGTGTCTGTGTGTGTGTGTGTGTGTGTGTGTGCACGTGTGTTATTGTGTCTGCGGATATACCTCTGCGTGTGTAGCGTATGTCTGCAGTCACAGAATGTGCAGTTTTATGGGAGGGATTTTCTGTGCCGGAGTGAGGAATATACTCCTGATCGTTTCCACAGCAACAGATTATTGGACGCAGTACCGTCACTCAAGCAGCTACAGTATATGCACCAAGGTCTGGAGAGATGTTACACACCTGGGAAATGCCTCACACACACACAAACACATGGACAACACCGGTGAGCTTTACACTCTTTTTGTTCAACAGAGAAAAATATAAATAAATATTGTGTAGGTATAACAAAATACTCTGGAAGATAATGAACAGGAAATGGATTTTTTTGTTAATGTATTGTAATTTTAGTTTTGTCTGAATATATTAAAGCTGAAGTAATCATATTTGTATGTTTATGAATGATAACCAAGCATTCTGCTTCACCTTACTTTTTCCACAGTCTCACTTATACTCACAGCATCTTTACGCAATGTTTCTCCATTACCAAACTGTGTTCTACACCGAGTGATTTAGGAAAATCCCCTCGAGAACAATATTCATTTAAGAACAATATTCACTTGCTAATGCTAATTGACTCATTACAGGGATAATCATTGCATAAGATGTAGCCTAATGACACAAATGCATTCAGAATCATTCTCTTAATATTTTTCTCTGCATTCCAGCACAGATAAAGTTAATGACTGTGGATATGTGTGGTCATGGTATTTATAAATTCTTAGACATTCTAGTGATTAAATACAACAACTGATAGAATATGCTGGAAAAACTGGACTGAAAGTTTCAGCTGACCTGAAGTGAAATTAATTGACCTCTGTGGGTCTTACACTGAAGCCAAAAACAAGGTTTTATTATCGTAACTCTTAGGATTCTCCTTTGTGGCATCTTCCTGTGTAACATAGGCTTTTCTCAGTCCTCCTTCAAATTTCTCTGTAAAATAAAATTTTAAACCTCTCTGTGCAAACATGCTTATCTTACCAGTGTAAATGCAGTGTGCTCTTTTTAATAATAATAATAATAAT
>JAOTRN010000008.1:5269901-5284092 GCA_028566695.1 Bagroides melapterus | reverse complement strand
TGTGTGTGTGTGTGTGTGTGTGTGTGTGTGTGTGTGTGTGTGTGTGAGAGAGAGAGAGAGAGAGAGAGAGAGAGCGCAACGTAAAGAGAGTCGGTCGGGAAAGTCTCATTAATTCAAAAGGCTGTGCGTTTATGAGGCTCGCGCACGGAGGCTTGACGCCGCAAACAACGCATCATCAAAGCGGACATGATGGGTTAAATAGAGGCTATAATCTAATTAAAATATTACATGCGAGCAAATAGCTCTTTGATAACGATCTAAGGCTTCTATTAAAGGGGTAGGTGCTCGAGATTGTTTTAAGGGGGAGGGAATTATCACTTTCAAAATACAGAAAACAAGTTTACAGGCTCTAATCAGAGGAGGCTTCAAAGTGGCTTCTTTTTTTTTGACCCTCTTTTTTCTCAGTTAGAGAAAAGGAAATGGGTAAAGTAGGAATAATCAGACTAATGGGCAGGAAGTGACTGAAAAATCAGCACAGTGGTGCAGCCAGGTGTGTTCATAAAATAGCAATTGAAGCAAAATGCATGATGCTATAACCTGATAAAACAAAAATAGCATATCCTCTTACACCTATTATTACAGAAAAATACATGTATTATATATTTACGTAACTAAATACTGCTATAAACAAAGGCAGATCAGATGCCACACAAAGTGAATAAAAATCACAATATATTTTGACATTAATATCAGTAAGAAACTTAAAATTGAATACATTAGACAATATACATTGCAATACCTTAACAATATATTCATATTATAAGACTAGACAACATGCCTTTCAATTTAGATATAAGCATAAAAGCAGCTTGTATAATGAATATAAGTTTAGTGGCTGCTGACAGATGGTGCAGATGAGCTACCACTGAGGTTTGTAAAGCGGGCCACAAACAGTTTCTCCTGCTCGTGCCGTTTCGTCAGCGTCTCTAAAGTAGATATCTGGGTGTAACCCACCAGATAAGCAGAGTGCTCAAACGCTCTCCCACTCTCAGATTTGTCTTTGGGTCTTTCCTTCAGCTGCTGAGATGCTTTTGGTTTCGCAATAGTTTTGGCATACTCTAGGGCCTGACAAGAGACAAAAAAAATCAGTGGTAAAACACAGTTCTAGGTAGGAATTTCAATGAAAAGTACCTACAGATGATGGCTGTTGAATTACATTGTAGACCAAATTAACACCTGTATCAACTTGCAAATAAGGGACAAATTAGATGTGGACTAATTATAGGAAAATACATTTATATTGTTATATATTTACATAATTATAGGAAATACATGATGCTGTGATATGCCCTGGTGTGAATCGTTATTGTTCCTGAATCATTTTCGTAACAGCACACCCGGAAATGTTTTATTCTACTTATACCACACACTAATGATTACGATTATAAATGCATTAAAAATTGACTCCTCATACTTTTAACCAACTGTAGCTCCATTTAAAGTTGTGGAACATAATGAAAATTAATTCCTGCCATCACATAAGCTATAGCAACAATAAACAGTTTGTCTCTCACCAGCATCATGTTTTTCATGTTTTTCAATTAATCATGTTTTGTGAAATTTTAAAACCACAAAGACTCCTATGAATGGAAATTTAGAAATGCTTTAACACATAAAGAATTATACATACTTTTTTCTTATACAACAATTTGTTTTAATTGAATCTAGTTTTTATTACTTTGAGTATGTGGAGCATTTGTCCCTGTAAATTTATTTGTTGCTATTGAGCTAATAATGTATTAATGTATTAATACATCTGGCTCTGTTCTCAGAGCTGCTCTTACCTAAGGAATAACACACAACAGATTGTGTCATTAAATTATTTACATCCAGAATTGCATTATTTTTGTATTACAGCACCACCTGGTGCGCTATTTTGCTTCTTTTTGTGATCTGCTGTGTTTACTTACTAATGAACGCATATTTTAATGGATTTTAATGTTGTGGAATGTCGGAGACAAGTTTCTGATCTCACCTACATTATACTTCAATAAATCATTTCCCAACTAGTACCACACTTTTTCTCTTCTGTCAGTGAGCTTTTACTATAGAAACAAATTAAAAGTGCATTAATACTAACCTATGGATAATGTTACAATCAAAACTAATTTTCTGTACTGTTATAGGAAAATAATACAAGTGTGTCTGACCAATCAGACCAAACAATGTGGTATAAAGATAATTAATTTCCTTCTCATGGTAAGGACATACACAATAGACATCGCAATACAGAACCAGGCATGAGAATCATTTTGAAAAAAATATAAAAGTATAGATAAAACTTTGAGCTGTAATGAGGAGATAACCAACCAAACTCCTGAGGAATAGACACACTAATGGCTACATGATAAATCCTGTTTTGTGTTTTAAGGCTTCCTTCACCTTGTTCCTGGGAATGTTGTTCTTGTTGTCTCCACCCACTGGGTTCCTGGTTGGCAGAGAGGGAATCCTACTTATCTTCTTGTTCTGCTCACGGACCAGATTTGAATACAGCTTCTGTTGTCTAATTTTCTCAGCCTGACAGCAGAGAGAGAGAGAGAGGCAGATTACAAAAGGGAGGTTTAATTACCTAAGCCGTTTTCTCCCTTAAGGCCCCTCTGCCCCATTGTGTGTCTCTCACGGTGGCCACTTCACAGCAACAAACAAACTAAATAAATCTCATCATCTCCCTGGAACCTGTGTCAAACACAAATAACTGTCTGCCTTACCAAAAACCCTAAAAAACAGATTCATTGAAGGTTTTACTAATGAAAAACAGGAAAATGCACCACTCCTGTGCATACACTTATTAGGTTTGTAAATTCCTTTCTGTTCTGGTTGTAGTGTTGTCACATTCATGAGTAGAAGGACAGGAGGAGACCATACAACCATTTAATAGATGGAAATAGCTGTTCAGGATTAGTTAAACCAACAAGAAAAAAAAATACAGGGAATACACTGTTTAATTAGACCAATGTAATTATAGATCTGCGGTTTTCCCCAGATGTTGGGCTATTACGGCTCTTACCACATCTTCAGCAACAATGTTGGATGGTCCGAGACCTCTCAGCCTCACATCCTGATTTAAGCTCTTGTAATCTTTCAGCGTGTAAGCCTAAATGGAGAGAACAGGTGAAATATATAGAATATAAATATATATTTATTTGTGTAACCATTCCCAGAAGAATAGAAGAAGAAAGTGAAGCTAGAACATATTGAAAGAGTAAGCAGTTAATCCTTTATAGATGTCCAAGATGCACTCGAGCAGCAATCCACAAGCTCTTCCAAAGAAAAAAGGGCTAATCAGGCCAGATCAAGCCGGCTCCTTCAGGCTCTAGGGCCTGTCTCGGATCAGCCATTGGTCATGGACACTGCAGGATGCTTACTTTTTCCACTGATCTGTTCCCCCAGTTTTACAAATTTATCCCATAATCCTATGAGACATGATGGCAGCTTTGGTTGTGATGAGAAGAGGAGGCAATCTGTTTTATGGCGTAAAGACGACTTAATCCTGAGACGACATCAAGTGGATGGCCCCTCACTGGTGCTATGTGTCTACCACTGAGCCGTTTGTATGGCTGTTGTAACAATATTCATATTATTTTAGAAGCACTTGGAAGAAAATAGCTGCTCCAGCTAACTAGCTTTGTCCTTAAATAATTATCCACATGCCAATTCCTCCAGAGGTCTTAAAAATAAACACTAAATAATAAATAATACTAAATAAATTAAAATAATGGATAAAAATTAAAAACATTAGTTACTATGTCTCTGGGGGTCTAACCTGGATGAAGATAATGTAATTATGTTGGTTTCTTGTCTATGTGAAAATGATGCTCTAGTTTCCTGATGTCACCCTTGGAAATGGAAACCTGCATCTACGCAGTGTTTACCTTAAAAATAAAATGTAGCTCTACATCCTTTATGCTTTCTATGCTTGTGAGTAGCGTTTCTAGCTACCTGCGCTTGATTAGTAAGGCAGATCTGATTTTCAACAGGCCACACCTGCAGACCTCATGCTGCCACAGGACAAAGAGACTGTGGTTAAATGCAAATGAACATCCCAGCAGCCCAGCGTGACACATGGCACATAATCACATGGTACTTGAATTCAGTTTAGCATTATTACGGTTACCGCCCCTCATATCATCATGTCAATGCAATTAACAGCATCTTCAATTAGTCGTACAATTAACCTACAGATCCACACACAGCATAATAATCATTACCCCCATCAAGGAGGAGGATTTTACACCATGCTAGGGCTGCGATGCCAAATTTCACACCAATTCCGATTTAGTGCATTAAGCAATTAGGCCAGATCTGGTGTATTTGGCATTATCATCAACAATCTGATTCTACAATTATTAAGGTAGCAAACTAGATGCAGAACTGAATTGGGAAACCATAAAGCAATGTATATGAAACAAAAGACACTCCATTAGACACAATTAATAATACACTTAAGTAAAAAATGTATTCTTTTCATTTTTAACCTGTTTCTCTAAATTTAACCTGTCGTTCCCCATCCAATATCAATTAAATCCAATTTTAGAAAGGGCTAAAAAAAGTGCCTTCTTTCGAGATACGTAAAGCCAGCAATTGTATCTTTTTCAAACTGCTGCTCATTCTGTGTCACTGGGCAGCTGAACACTAACTGCTCTTTTCTCCCATGTCTGACTACCATCATACTGATTATCAGAGGAAACAGCAATGTAATTCTTTCGGCTCAGTGAGCATGGACAATTTGGAGAGTTGATGGACTCTGGACTTGATCCAACTTCTTTTTTTTTTTACCATAATCCCTAACCCCTATCTCTGTGCATTAACACCAACACCGGGACTTTAGGTTTGACTGCACTCATGTAGGATTGACTGGAGCTGGTCTTTCTAAACCCCTAGACTTCAGGTTCTATGGCATTTGCCCAATTTGACTTTCCTGGACTAGTGATAACACCAGTGATCTCCTGAATGTATTTATACAATTAATGGGACATTTAGGCTTATAAATGTCTAAAACACACACAAGAACATGCAATTGGTGGGACATTCCAGTAGATTTGTATATTATTGTTATTAATGGTGTTCCCAATGATATTCCAAATGTTAAATAATTTGAAAATAATAACCAAATTATGTATCATTTTTTTGATGAAACAAACACCCCTACAATGTTCTATTTCACATCCACATACCTTATAAGTTGTTTTGGCATTTATTTGTTTTTGCTTTTGTATCTGAGCCAGGTAGCCCTCTGAGCTGCTCCTGTGTATAGTACTTGGAGCTTGCACCGGTCTGCCGCTGCATACCTTAGTGTCACTGGTGTTAGAGACACCTATTGGAGGAAGCACTGGATAGGCACCAGTATAAGTTCGGAGTGCATGAGCAGGATCCCCATGCTGAGGGGTAGTTGAGGTAAAGTTTACTTGAAACGGTGGCTGTGTTGCAGGAATCCTTTAAAAAAAGAGACAGAGATAGATAATGTTGTATAGGGAGAGATAAAAGCTGTCAATTTGATGCTATATAAGAAACAGGACTGACCTAATGTTGTTCTTATTTGTCGCTTGTATGCTCTCATGGTTCACTGTACCACCAGGAGGGACAGGAAGACATAAAGTATAACTGGGCCCTTTAAAGCATGAGTTAAGCTCATCATTCCTGATCCTCCAGTGTGGTGAAGAAGGAAGTGTGTAGAGCTGCTGCTGTGGCTCATGGGCAATCAAAGGTTCAGCAAGTGTGGCTGGGGTGTTGAGGTTGATGTTAATGTTGACAGTTGGAGCTGATAAGAAAGAAGAACGTGAGCCGCTGTCCGAGTCAGATGGGCTGAGATACTGTTTTTCAGAGGGAGTCTGTGAGTGCTGTTTCTCCACTAGATGACCTCTGGTTTTGGTTCGGTGGTGGTGAGGCCTGGGTCTGTCCAAGTGCTTACTTTGGTTCTGCATCTAATTGGGTACAGATTAAGAAAATGCAATTTTACATTCAAACTCAAACTGAAGCGTACACCGGTTATTAGTTTGCTTGTGTTCTGATACACCAGGCTTGATACGGTGCACTTGAAGAAATTATTACCTTGCTTTAACTAAAGAACTCAATGTTAACATGAATAAAATCATTACAGCAAATATGATCAGGATGCTGAGCATATTTATTTCAAACAGACTCTAAGAGAATAAGAGTCCACATGACATGAAGTCTAATTAAAAATGTTTTAAGGATTGGAGCTGAAACATTCCAACCTTTTGTATGGAAACATTTTATAAATGTCTTATAAAATAGCAGCTTTGTGACTATTGTCATAGCCTGAGGAGGAGCAGGGCATACAGATGACGATTTTGTGCTGTAGGCCTGGCAATGCACAGCGCTCTGCCACACATTATTCGGTGAGATCTGGGGCTGTGTCGCAGCATGTAATGCCTCTGATTTAGCCAACACCAGCTTTCACCATTCTAATGGGAAAATATTTACTCTCCTCTGCCTGCCAGCATTAGGGGGACCGCTCAAGTGCTCAAAATAATGATGCTTCTCCATTCCCCCTCTCTCTGCAGCACGGGCTCCTTTTCAAGACGTTTCAGAGGCTCCATTGTGCCTGAACAACTCTATCAGAAATTGCGTCCATCACAGGGAAAATGAAATCCCGGGTGACAGTGCGCCCACTGTGCAGACATTTTCATCTTGAGAGGAAGCCCTTGCTGACAGTTATGCATTAGGGCAATGGATTGTGCCAAGCAACCCTACCTATATCCACAGAGGGAGACGGGAGGAATGAGAGAGAAAGAGAGATGGATGAAATCAATAAAGTGAACAGGAGTGAAGGGTCCTACCTTTAGTTTTTGAGTTTTTTGTATCCACATCAGCTCCAGGTTGAGGGCATTGTCTGGGCTTCCTAGGCTGTCAGTGCTTGCATCGTCCTCAGCTGACTGTAGGGGCTGGAAAGAGGAAACAGAGAGGAAGTAAGAAAAAGAGAGAAAGAGGACAGAAAAAGAAAGAAAAGGGGACTAAATAAACGATAAATCTATTCAGAACAATGAACAATGCTAGAACTGGCCAGGATTCACAAATTACAAATTGTAATTAACTTTAAAGAAAATACACGTATCCATAAAACAAATTACTACTCTAGACAGGTTATGTACATGTAAATAAAATGTGTTCAACTTAAATAAAATCACAAGGTCTATTTTACACTAAACTGTCTAAGCTACGAACTGCTTGAACACAATTTTCTCATATGTGTCTCTGGCACGTTTTGGAAGCCTATTGATCCTTTTTTGCCACAGTCCTTTCAGAACAGTTTGAGGATAATTACATCAATTCACTCTCTTCATTTTTTTAATGCACCCATTCAACGAGAGCATATTTGCCGCTAATACTGTAATGAAAATCATTTAGTAAACTTGGAGTCACTTTGGCTTCTGAGGACAATCCGGCCTGATCGATGCTATTGACGGCTTGAAGAGTCCCTGAATGAATGTGGCTAATTCTGAAAGCGCAAATAGAGGAAGGTCGAAAAAGAAGCATGCTGCAGTGAGTGGATTGAGTTGTAACATATCCATCAATAAACAGGCAGCCATGCTGGCTTATCTGTTCACCGAAAGGCCAGGAATGCAAAGAGCTGAATCTCAACACTGCACAGAAGAGCCACCATTTACAAGAGCAGCGTTTGAGCAGGCAATTTACAAGCTGTTCGAAAAAAAAAGGTACTGACAGCTCTGAAATGTCTGAAAGGACAATGACACAAATCCTTAAATATCAGTCAGTTTCATTTAATATGATAATCATTATAATGAAGATTTGGTTAGGCGTTAATGATAGATTATACCAGTCACAGTGTTAGCAGATTTTTTTGACATAGTGGTTACACTACATACTGTGCGATACTGCCATTGTGCAGTAACAGGTGTCCGTGTGTGTGTATGTGAGTGGCAGACATCACAGTCCTGCACTTCATGGTCTCTCTGAGGCAGCAGGCCACAGCCTCTGCCCGAGCTACTGCCACTGCCTTTTGTCCACCATTTTAATAATCTCAATCAAATTGAGAAAATGATCAAACAAAATTGCATTTTGAGCTTCATAAGCTGTGTAATATCTATTCTGTTAAATTGGGGGTCCATAATTGCCTCTTGGTGAAAGATGAGGCAACAACAAAGTCAGGCGATCTGAGCTTGCCATTTTCCTCAAGACTGAGAAACACAGCTTTTGCAATGAGGACTTCAAAGGCTTGCAGTTCTTGAATTGCATTTGGTTGCTATTGTGGCCGCCCAGGCAATCTTGATTAGGTGTTTACTCTGAGGCAGGGTGTACAGTGGCAGAGAGCCGCGGAGCCACAGTCTAGAGCTATTAAGAGATTGTACATTATGTTCCTGGCTTTGAAGTGAGGGTCTGGGAGATGACGAGGGACTCTGGCTGAGTGCAATGGCAGAAGATTGCTCTGCTACTTCTGTCTTTATCAAAGGAGCCTCTGAGCGGCCTCGGGCTTTGCTCTTCCACTCGCCAACACAAAGTTGGCACATTATGAGATTGTGTACGTTTAATAACATGGCTAATTGTCAGCAGTAAGAAGCCCATTAAACAGAAAATTGTGGCGTTTTAAAATGAACCAAAACATATGCACCTGAGGCCAGATAATGAAGCGGAAACTGATGCAATTTAATAGGAGCCTTTATCTTCCTTTGAAGAAAAGGAAATAAATAAAAAACACAGTCAAGGGCAAATATCAGAATATATGATCGGACAGATGGGAGCATGATAAATCTGCAGGGTAGGGTCTTGTGATCTTTCTTTCACATCATAAAAAAAACAAAATAAACAAACAAAACATAGGATAAATTCTAAATAAAATAGTTTTAGATCATCATAACCTCTTATCATCATAACAATCTTACCTGGAAGACTTGGGACTGTGTTAATACAATCAGCGCAGCATTTAGGGAGGAAAACCTTCGCTCTGTTTACCATGTCACAATGCTAACAGCTCTTCACTATGCTAATGTAGCTGACATGGGAGATTAAGGTGGGTATGGGCTCAGATGGGCCAGGAAAGGCCTGAAATGTTGCAAATCCTCATGTAGTGCAGGCCACAGACAGGCCGAGGCTGCCAATTACACGGCAGGGCCAGGTGCACTGATAGCTAAGAGCCTATTGGTAACCATGCCTCTCTGATGTTCTTAATAGCTACTGTTGTGCAGATCAACTCATAATAGGCACTACATAGCCAGACATGCTTCCTTTTCCCTTTTCTGCTCCCAGTGGTTGCCAAATTAATTTCTGAGCTACAGCTAGATTAGGCTGCTTATTCCCTTTCACAGTGGGATCACAACAATAGCGAGGTCACTTGTAAATTCAGATTAAAAAAAACAAACCAAAAAAAAAACAAAAACACCACTACCAGGTCATATCATATAGCAGATTTGTTGAGAGGAAACAATGTAGACTTGTACTTACAATGGATTTAAGACTGTTGTGACACAAAACATCTCTTAATATGTATAAAAACTTTGTAATGCTATTAATATTATGGGCCATTGTTTGCATGAACAGTGTCAGACACTAGAGTGATAATATTGTATTATTTGAATGGATATACTATATGGACACCATATGCACTCATACAAGTTCTTTCGCAAATGTGTGACCTTTATGTAGCAGCACAGAATGGGTATCTAAAAACGTATTATTCGTTATTCATCTTCACTTCATCTTCAAAAAACTGCTTTATCCTGGTCATAGAGAATTCAGAGCATATCCATGAAACACTGGGTGCAATGTGCAAGAAGTCACCGTAGATGGGATGCGGGACACCTTCCACACAGACATTTACACATTCATTCACACATAAGGGCAATTTAAAAATCACTGATCCACCTACAGGCTCATTTTTGGACATTGTGAGGAAACCCAACCCTGGCAACCATGTTATATGTATACTAATATGCAGAGCCATAGAATAAAAAAGGCAATAAACTGGGATTTAAGTAATCCTATTTGTGGTCTTTCAGGCTAGAATGAAAACAGGGAGTAAGAAAACGGACAGAGGTTGGCTGAGAAACGCTGTGTTATTGCATCCCCTAGTGGTTTGCTTAGAGAATGCATACGAACACAAAAACACTGACGTTTATGATGTGGCCAGGGATGGACTTGATTTATTAGCCACCCCAGTTTCATTACAGTCATTAAGTTAAGTACATACGAAGCCTATTTACTCTTAAACATGACCACACCTGCCAGGGACCATTCTAAACTGAAAATTGTTATTCAAATGCGTACAATTGTGATATTTATTGGACCACCAAGAATTTTATTTAATCCTGAACTTTCCCAAGTTTATCAGTTAACATTTACCTGATTTGAATCATCTGATTTTCCTCCTCTTTGCTCATATGCCTTCAGATATGACCCTTGTTTGTGACTGTTCATGCCAAAAGTGGCTTTATTGCGCTCCACTATGTCTTCATTCAGCTTGGTTGTTTTGAATTTTCGGGTGCATTTCCTCTGCACAGCTGCTGTGTTACGGTTGTTTCCGTTTTGTTCCTGAGCGATGCTTTCCTTCCGCCTCGAAAGTGGAAAAGAAAAGGGAATTCTAGCATCACTTTGTTGGTGGTTAATTCTGTGCTTAACACTCATGGATTTATCTGAATTTTGGTGTGGAATGCTTTCTAAAGACGGAGATGTGCTTTGGGGTACTGACAGTACTGTGTTTTGGTCTTCCGATGGATGCAGGTGAAAGGAGGATTGTAGAGGTTTGGGGTGAACAGTGTCTATTTCAGATAAAACAGGACTATGAACTATTAAATATTCATGTCTTCCCCTTGGAGACACATGTCCTGTGGGTCTTAGAGTGACTGCAGGATCCTCATTGGAGTTAAACATGAAGTCCGTCTGGAGAAACTCAGACCTTGCCAGCTTCTTTCTCCAGTCTGGATCATAGCGCAAGTCAGCATATTCATCTAAAGGAGACATCCGTCTGAAATAATAGAGAAGTACTGTTTAGAATAATTAAATAGACATCATATATAACCAAGTGAGAGATTAGTAGCCCAAGAATCATTAAAGCAGACTGAAACAATTATGCAAATATGAGTGAAAGGTCTGGCACATCCTACAAGATATGCTTGTCGTTTCTTTTGCCTCATCCTTGTGTTTCCCCCAGCTTAGCCCCTAATCACTAAGGGTCTAGAGTCCACAATTGCGCTATAGTATTGGAAATGGCAGATTCAAGGGTATAAAATAGGTTGAAATTGCTACCTAATGTGCTCCTTGCATCACCAGATGAAAAGATCTCATTAAAATAATTAGAAGAGTGCCTCTTTGTTGCACAGCTCTGAATGCTACAAGATGCTCTTCACGTCTCATGATGCCAAATACAGTGCTGGCGAGGCGTACGGCTCTTCAGCCAACGAGGGCAAGGGGCAGCGAATGACTCAGTAATGACTCAATGAAATGAGCTTGAGAATGCAGTGTGGGCTCACAGCTGTGGAGGCTCCTTAACATACGAAAAGCCACTCAAAGCTTTTTGAGTTACAAAAAAAAATTTAGTATCTGAAACACTGCTGTTTGCTTATTTCAAACAGTGGTACAGGTTCCTACTTCCCAAACACAGGAATCTCCAACCACAACAAATACAGAGTCAATGTGATGTTTGAGGATGTCGGTAGAAAGTAAGGTTTAACATGTAAGACCACTACCAAAAGCTTATATTTATATTCAGTCATTTACAAATCAAAAAAAAATTTGTATAACCCCACAAAAGAATGGTAAAGATATGGTTAGGATGGACTAATAATGAGTAATAATAACATTTGTGTTAGGTGAAAACATGGTCAGGAATGATTATCTAAGTAAGATTTTGTATTAGCTTTGAATTCATTAAATGAATATTTAATAATGAAATAAAACAACCTACTTATTAGTGGACTTGAATTTTCAACCATAGTATATCTGCCTAGGATTATGTTAATTATGTCATTTGAGAATATAAAAATATTTGCAATATTTACAATTCAAATAATCAAGTGAGTTCAATTTGGCTAGCAATTTCAAACTATGTGAATGTGAACTGCCTCCTCAGACCAAAATTAGGAAGGTACGTGACAGCCTGAAATGGACTGGCATTGCACTCACAGGGTATTTTCACTTGTGCCCAGTATTCTGCAGACCCACTGCCATTCAAAGCAGGATAAAACAATTACTGAAGATGAATGAATAAATTAAAAAAAAAATAATCTCATTCTGTGTAAACTGAAGGTGGAGGAGTTGAGACAGATGCTGCAATGAACACTTCAGATTCCAGCATCTGTGCTTCTATTGCACACAAAGGCCACCTATTTAATGCACAACAAAGCATCTGCTTTTTTTAATGGACTTCAGAATGAGGCCTTATTGTGATAACCTTCTGCAGAATAAAAATCTAATTTCCTTTAAATGAGGGTAGTTATATGGAAAGTGCCAAAATTAGAGGTCTTTCAAATGAATTAGAATGCATGTACTCTAACATCATTTTCAAAGACTGCCATTACCTATTAGGCAAGTGAATACAAGCTGTTAATCATTTCCATTATGTTTCCCAGGCCACTCTTCAATAAAAAGGTTTCATCATTTCAAGAATTATCTAGGCTGTTTCAGAGAGCCTAATTACTCACATCCACTAATGATGGTACAGTAAAGTGTATTATACTCAACAGGGCATTCATGTTGATGGAGTATTTCAAAGAATTCCATGAATATTTAGGATTTGGGCTATCCACTGTTGTCATTAACCCTTTCAAATAATCCATACTGTAAATAAAGGAGTGTTAATACGACTTAAAATAACAGAAGCAAACAAAGTCCATTCAGGGGCTTTTGGAGTTTGAGCTTCAGAGGATTCCATATTGAAGTGAGCTAAGATCAATCTAGGGGGGGAAATAGGGTATTTGTTGAAAATAAAATATACGACTCGAGGCGTTATATGTCATACATGTGGCTATAATAAATAAGAGTGGCTATAAGGTACTAAACATTTATGTACAGAGCCCATTAGCTTAGTTAGGCTACCTTGAATATTTGGTGTTTTGGCCTCCACATGTTTCAGTGATGGCAGGTTGTGAACCAAAGTCCTCTTCATGCTCCGAACTATCGATGCTGTCATTATAAGAGGAGCTGCTTTCACCAACACCGTTCAGTATGTGCATCTGTAACGCTCTCTGGTAAGATTTTTCCTGGACCAAACTTTCAGTATATGATTCTAAGGAGTCCCAAAGATCATGAGGTACATCTTCATCGCTTGGTCTACCGTAACGGGTCTGATCAGGTTTCACGTTTCTCTTCTTATCATCATTAGTCCTGTATAAATATCCATGGTACGTGTCTCTGTTGTCCATTGCGGAAGATGTATTGAGACAGCGTTCACAAATTACTAGGGATGGTGGCATTCGAAAGTCTTCCTGAAGCCTGGAATCTTTTGTTGAGAATCAGTGATTCGGATCGCGTTTCATATACGTTAGGATTTCATCAGGAGCTTCATTACGTCATTAGTTACGTCATCACGGGAGTGTTGATCACAAAGTGGACCCATGAACCACTGTCTACTATGGTTTTCACTGATTTCAGAAAAAAATTCAGAAAAGCAGAAGTTCTGTAAAGAAAAGAAATTAAGTTTAAGTGCTGAAACTCTACAACAACTTCTGTCGTGCACTTTATCTTATCATCCAAGAGTTCTCATCTCCAACTCCCTGAGTCATAACACTACACCTTCACTTCGCATTTTTATTACAAAATTGTAGAGTGATAGTAATTGCATGTAAATGGTCTTAAAAAAACATAACCAAAACACTACTATTTAATATTACTTGCTGATTTTCCAATTATATTGAAAACATTACACTGCTGTGATGATATTTGCAATTGTTTTGTAAAAGGTTTTGGGCCTAGATCTCGTTGCCTTTACACTATTTTGACCAGCAAGTGTCGCTAGCGTGTGGTGTTTCGAAATGCTTCCTTTCTTCCATCACTACAAATTATAGCACTTGTTATAGAGTTTGTGTGCCATTTAAGCCCTATCACCGATCTATATGACTGACAAGCTAGCAAATTCAAGACAAGTTCAAGCAAATCAAGTTAACGAAATATAAATAGCTTAGATAGCTAACAATCGCGGCTAGTTTGAATTTTGCATTTTTTAACGTTAGTCAGCTAATCGAGAATTGTCATAATCCACAAATTAATTTCCATTACAATG
>JAOTRN010000008.1:5168971-5194210 GCA_028566695.1 Bagroides melapterus | reverse complement strand
TTTTTTTATCTATATCTCTATTTTTATTTTTTTTTCTCTCTCTCTCTCTCTCTCTCTCTCTCTCTCTGTGTCTCTCTCTCTCTCTCTCTCTCTCTCTCTCTCTCTCTCTCCCCCTCCCTCTCCTTCTCTCCCTCTGTCTCTCTCACAGGTGAACCTCCCCACAGCAGATATTAACTGTGACCTGGCAGAGTACATTGACATAATTTGTGGTTAGTTAAACTGTCTTTATTTTTTTTATTATTATTACTGATCAGGTTTGTAATATTGTTTTAATCGATGACTTTCTATAGGTCTCTTGGACATTCCAGTGTACAAGAACCGAATTCAGTCTCTCCACGTCCTGTTCACACTCTATTCTGAATTCAAAAACTCCCAGGTTTGTTTTCATTCTTTGGCCTTCCTGTGCTCCTCTCTGTAATGTCTGACATTTTATATCAGGTTTAGTCTGCAGTGAGATATTTGTTATTACTCTGGTGTAGGAGAGTTGTTACAGTGTTAAGTGGGTTTTGTGTAATTCCTTCTTGTTGTCTACCTAAACACAAATTGCAATCACAATACAGTCCTCAGTACAATAGTATATTATCTTTCTACAAATTCTGTAGCTTAACTGTTTATGAACACTTATAAATTAACGCATATAATTAACAGTGTCATATAGCCTTTAGAGCTAACAGCTGTAGAGGAAATGTTTTAGAAAAAAAATCTGATAAACTTCTTCTTTCCTGTGAAATTTCAATTAAACATTTTAATGTCATAGGAAATTTTATGTATGTATGAAACACCAGTTTTGCATCACAGCTGATGAGACGACATGACTGAATATTTCTCAATCTTGTCTCTAGCACTTTACTTTGGCAGAGGGCCACAAGTCCAACATGTCGTCTACTCAACGTATCACTACAACAGAAGCAGAGACACTCACACTGGAGTGATCTTTCTGTTTGTCTCATCCCTTCTTGCACTTTTGCTCTCATTCTCTGTACCTCCCAGTTTCTTTCTCTCTCTCTCTCTCTCTCTCTCTCTCACACACACACACACACACGCGTTTTCCTTTATAAGAGGTAGCAGCATAAATTATACTTCTCAGCAGTCTGTAAATTTTTTTATTAAGAAAATGTCTGCATAAATTACATTATTATAGATACATTTCTTAATTTTTTTTCTTATTAACAAATAAAGACTTTTCCACCTCAGACAGTGACACCCTTCTGTTTTTTCCGTATCTGATTTGTCTGTATGTGACACCCCATGATGCTGACATCATCTCACTTTTGCAATGACTGTGGTTAGAGGCGTCAGTACATAGTGCTCTTCTAGTAAGTAGCGTTGACATTCGAACATTCATTTCTAGCAGAGAGTTTAGTGTTCAGGAGTGAAATGGATTCGAAAGAATAGAGAGGCAGGTTAGGATTAACACTTACAATGCCAGGAAGTGACTCTTTCATTATGATGCTTCTTCTTTGGACATTTGCTGGTAAGATTTGTTTTTTCTCAAATTTCTACATCACATGCAAACGAAAGTAAATGAAAATCTGTCACGTTTAACCTTTAAAACATTTTTATACAAAATTAAAAGATGAGCACTTGATACCAACATTCAAAGCTTTATATCAGAACCTTTGATCATGACAATACTGCTACTTCAACTGACATTGTTTTGCAGGCAGGGGGGTTGATGGTGAGAATGTGACTGGAGAGTTACATGGGCGAGTGGAGCTTCGATGGCGCTATGGACACAATCCAGATGTGGACTATGTGGAATGGACTAAATACGCAGCTGAAAATGGAACAAAGAAATTGCTATATCTGGTTAAAAATCCAAACAATGCTACCTGCTTTTATCTCTGCCAAAATATTTCTTTTAATTTACAGAATATGAGTCTTATTTTGGATCATTTAACAAAGCAAGATGAAGGCATTTATGAGGAGAAAACTGTATTTAAAAATAACACTATTCGCTCCTTTAATATCACATTATCTGTGCAGGGTGAGTACTGTATTTCACGTGTACTGCTATTATTGTATATGATTATCATTCTTGGCAGCTGACATCTATTATAAACATACTTTTATATTTCCCATATAGATTTGAGTCCAGTTGCATCATCCAACATGACCAGAACATCAGAGGAGGACAGTGGCAGTAAGATATTTGTTATATGCATTTGTTATAAATTGCTGAAAAAACCTGAAACATGTAGAAGTAAGAGTAATTTATTTTGTAACAGTACTGGTGTTCTGAGTCGACTGTGAGCTTGTCATAATAACCCGGATAATAATATGAAAAGATCCCCTCTATTGATCATGATTAATTCCTTTGATTATTAATGAATTCCTTTTAAGCTGCAGAGCAAATATAGCTTTGAAGATCAAGAGAAGCACTGCTGGATAATGTGGTGTACACATATATATTGTATACAGCTAGCTAGATAATCCAATGCAACTTAGCCATGACTATCAATATAACAATTACAATCTTGTGTTATGTAGTTAAATTTTATTTTAATAATTCCCTTTAATATCAACAACAGCATTGTTCACACTGGGTGTAGCATTGCATGGGATGTGGTAGCCTAGTGGTTAAGGTGTTGCTCTACCAATCGGAAGGTTGTGAGTTCAAATCCCTGCTCCACCAAGCTACCACTGCTGGGCCCCTGAGCAAGGCCCTTAACCCTCAATTGCTCAGCTGTATAAATGAAATATGAATGTAAGTTGCTCTGGACAAGGGCGTCTGCTAAATGCCATAAATGTAAATGTAAATTGCACCATCATCTGTTGACAGACGGCCCCGTGATATTTTAGGTCTGAAGATTCTGAAGTTAGGTTTTCCCCCAATTTATTTAAAAAATATCAGGCAGTATATTCATTTATACTTCACTTTAAACCTCCAATGTTCAAATAAAACCTACGTCATGATGTAATAAAATAATAAACTCAAATCATGTTTTAAAGCAACAAGCTATAACAAATATGCCTCAGGGTTAATCTGCATAGCTGAGAACTTATTAATAAAAGAATTTAATCATTTTATGATGATGTTTATAATAATAATAATAATAATTATTATTATTATTATTAGTAGTAGTAGTAGTAGTAGTAGTATTAAGTACTTAAGTATTATTTATTTATTTATTTATTTATTTATTTATTTTCTTATTTATTTATTTATTATTATAAGTGCTTAATATAGGTTTTGTTTTGTCTGCTCATTCCATTGATACCACTAACTCAGAAAATAGAAGTTTAACTAGAAAACTTTGTAGTACTTACCATATGCTTTTATTTATTTGATATATATTGTGATTGTAGATGACACTTCTCCACAGAAAGGTTTTTCCGTTCCTAAAGAAATCCTGTACACTGTTGGATTGTCACTCATCTGTCTTCTGGTTTTGTCCATCTCTTTCATTTATCTTGGTAAATATGTTATTTATTATGGTAAATATGGCATTATATGAACCTTTACTAAACACTTTCTAGTCATCACTCAAACTCTTATTTGCTTGCTTCTAAAATCTAACCACAAAGAAATATAAAAAATGTACAAGAGATATACTGACATTATTATTGGCATTAAATTATCAAAGTTTTTGATCATTTGATTTAGAACCAGGTCAGTAAGAATAAATCTCATTAAATGATGTCAAGCCATTATTATTATTAACTGATGGTTCATAGATTAAAAAATTCATGACATTTCAGTACATTTAAACCTTAATATTAATAAGAATAAATGAAATATCTACTTGACAGGTGAATCAGCGGCAGGTCACTCCTGTTAAACAGATTTTGAAATAATCCATAAACTTAAATAATATGCATACCATTCTACTCAGTGCATGTTTCTGATTCTGATTAATCTCTGGTGATTCTTTTTTTTTTAGTTCGTAGAAAAAAAAATAAAAAAGCTTCAAGTGAAGGTATGAATATCTACATTTTTTTTAGCCATAAAGTATTTTGTTGTAGCCAGTTCCTTTTAAAAGCGATCTCACTTTCTTTTGCTTTTCCACAGAACCTGTTTACGATGAGCCCACGTCTTATCAGGTAAAAGGATAAAAGCACTGTGAAATCAGAGACAAAATTTTTACATGTAAACAAGATGTGAAGTAATTTTGACTAATAAATGTACACATCCATCAGCAAGAAGCTGTTACTCTGGTTGTGGAGCCTTTGTTAATTGTCTATCAGGACTTCATAAAGCCTAAAGACTCCCATCAGTCTGAAGACTTTGGATACTCCACCATTCCAGATGTCCTAGAGAATATTCAGCCCTCATAATCGTCAAGCAGCAAGCTACAGAAAACATGACCTAACAGGAGATGAGGAGACACGTGATGGTGAAGTTGAGCTCAGTTCGGTGTGCCTCAAATGGGCTTCTATGGACTGCAGTGTGAACTCAAAGTAACTCAGAAGAATCTTTTTTTTTTTTTTTTTGTAAAGAACAAGGCAAAAAAAAAAAAAAAAGATTTCCAATTTGTATTATATATTCTATGAATATTTTGAAGCTCAAAGAGGTTTGTCTTGTTTCTCTGGTTTGTTCGACCGGAAAACATGTATTTAAAAGAAAAAATCATATAGCAAAAATTTATTTTATTTTGTTAGTAACAGATGGAGAATTTTTCAAAAGAGTAGAAAATAACTGCTGTTTTTTTTTTTAATTTATCATGGAGTATGTGCCTTTCATTCTGTTCTAAGGATTACAAAAAGATGCATAGTGAAATTAGGTGAAATTATAGAAGTGTGTCATTTCAACATTTCAACAGATCCTCCTCTCTGGATTTATAGTCAGTGTCCTGGATTTAAGCATGACTTCTATATGTGTTTGCTAATATTATGGTAAGTACGTTAATTTAATGAGGGAAAGAATGCACATATTTTATTTTACAATTTTTTTTTCACCAGTATGATGACTAGGTTATATGAGGTAAATCTGTTTCAACTGCACTTGTAAAGTTGATTGTGTTCTGTAGGTTCAAATGTGGAACAAAAGTGAATCACATGATTAACACCTTTAAGAGGTATTCTACATCTTGTAAAAGATCAGGCAGGAAACTTTGGTTAGTCCACTGTAGAAAAACACCTAAAAATCACAAAACGCCCACACCAGCTTTGCTATTCATGCCACTGATGCCATTAAAAAGATCTAAGGTTTGCCTAGGTTTTATAGTTTAAGCAGTAAACTAGATACCCTTGAGGAAGTTTGTGTTTACTAATTTGTGAACATGACTAGACAGTGTTTTCACATCTGAAATAATGTTCTTTCCATAGAGGTTTTTTTTTTTTTTTTTGTAGGTCAGTGAAATAGTATGTAATGGCAATAATCTGAGCTGCATATTACACAAGGTTTCCAGAGAAGGAGGAGGTTTAAATGAAAAGGTCTTTAGGTGGTGAAACGTGTGAATATTTAAAATGAGTCACCGGTCACAACATGATTTTTATTACAAGGATGAGAACCTAAGACAATATGAAGTTCTCTTTTGACAGTTTGTATTAAGCATTTTGACACATTTAACTGTAATTTATTTATACTAATGTTGATCAATTAAATTTGACACTGAGAGAATAAATACGTACTACTTGATCCTGTTATCTTGAAACAGTCTGTTTTTGATATCTAAATAAAGTGTGTTCAGTTTAGCTTACTGGTGTATTCATTTGTCAAGCTCATTTTTCATGTTTTTATCAGCTCATTTGTATTGTTTTATAATGCTCTGTTGCTGCAGTGCTTTGCTAGGACTGTATCTGGAGCTTAGTCAGACAATAGACTGCCCCTGCTTTGGGGCCTGTGATTTTAGTGGATGAGTTTATATATTAAATTCAGAGGAAGCGTTGTTCTCTCTGAGCTTTGAGTTTCTTCTGGGGACTTTCCTCAAGTACAAAGATATGCTGACTGGCATCTCTAAAATGTCTGTACTTTGATAATGTGTTTGATTGTGTTTGATTATACCCTCTGACTACAGATAAGATAGGAGCATGGGCAGCAAGACGTTGGGGAGAATGAGTGGAGAAAACCAGAGAGGAAGCACACAAAGTGATGACGCAGAGCACTTAGTCAGTTTGTGTGGAAAAATCCCACCAAATCTTTAATTTACATTAGTAGACATGAGTGGAGTGGCTTCATATATGCCTAAAGCAAAGGTTTATTGTGATTTTTCAAAGCAATTGGGGTACATACTGCAACGGGATGCAAAGAACATGTTCCTCCTTTTAAATTTTTTTCATTGAAAATATAAATACAAAAAAAAAAAAAATTTCTGTAAGAACATATGTCAGTGATAAAATGATGTGTGCTTTAAATGTTTACACCCATGGAATAAAACAATACTATATGTACAATGAAGAGAAGGGGAGCATGAGATGTCTCAAGAGAAATCGAGTGTTTAAAAAACAAAAGGTGCTGGGCAGGAACTTGTTTCCAGTATGAATAAAGTGCTAATGGAACATTATTTACAACATTGCACATTATTAGGCATGAAAGAAGTAAGAGGGGGGAGTGTAATTCTATTTGTAGTAAGTACAGTACTTTAGTGTGCTAAAGAAGACCAGGAGAGAAACAAAAGGCTTTATTTGTAACCAATTTTAACATGTTGCCCTTTGGGGTTTTGGTTTTGATCAGTAATTACGCCCTATGTGGCAACCCTGAGAAAAAAATACAGCTCCATTTCTGTCAGGTGTTTATTACGGTGACTGTTTTAGAGGGAAAGACACAGGGAGCACCATAGTGCTGCAGGAACCTTCTCTCCAGTGCACACTGTCTGTAAGGTGACATCTTGCAAACCATCTCAAAGGAAATCATGTATTTGACAAAGTCTTGAAATGAGATGATGAAACAGGATACAATAATGTGATACACAACATAAAAACACAAAGTCTGGATACACTGGAGTGACACTCATCCGTTTTGACGGCTATCTGAATCACAAGCAGCTCCATTCTGACAACAATAACAAATTTAGATTGGTATTATGCAAATTATTGCTTTGCCTCGAACGTGTTAGGCTTGCCTCAGTGAATAGACTCCTGGCAGGCATTTTTTGTAAGACTCCTGACAATGAAGTTCCTCCTCCAGTGTATTCAGACCTTAAATATATAAACCATTACAATTTTTAGGAACAATATGCTGCATAAAAAAACAAAGTCATTTGGGAAAATTTACTTTAGATTGTATTCTATTTGGAAGGAGATGGACTATTTGGAGACCATGATTACGGTGGTGCTTTCTGCTTTCTCACGTTCTCTCAGCATTCTCACATCATCCGTCACACATTTGAGTTGTAATGAAATTCAGCAAAAATGCTGTCGATCTGAGCAACATGTAAAAAATTCCCTCTTAGTCAAAAAATCATCATTCATCTTTAAGGCAAGTGGTGACCAATAAATCAGCAGGCTTCTGTACAACACACCGTATACCAGCGTGAACACTGCAACTATGATTTCTTGCTCTGCACACATTGTCTTTAACCTTTGTGGTTTAGACCTTCCGCTAGAAAAGGGTACGGGCACATAGCGTACAAAATAGGTGTACAGGTCCATGTGCCTTCTCTGAATGTAAATGCTGTTTTGCACACACACACACACACGCACACGCACATCACTGCCATGTACCTTTTTAAAGCCTCTCTTTTTTATGGTCTCTCATTATTAGAAATGTCTAAAGGAAACAGGAACATGTCTGTTAAAGTGCACCCAACCACAGTAACAAAACGGAACTGTTCCTCCTTCAGCTACTGTTTTTTTACTTTTAAATCGGAAAAAAAGATTTTCGACAGCTCTAAACGTATGCATTTTCATTGCTTCATATTCTGTATTCAGAACAGCAGGAGTTTGACCTGAAAAACGTATTGGTCACCACCATGCATTACCACACACACACACACACACACACACACAAACCACACAGCCTTAATGAATACAGGATGCATGAAACCCTCAACCATTTCTACTTCTATTTACCCCACTATATCTTACACCAATATAACCTTTTTCAAAAGTGTTTTTTTTTTAAAACAAAGTTAAACATATTTATAAATAGTTCTGTTCTGTTGTGCCCTATATCAATATAAATAGCAAAATATAGTGTCATATACTGATTTATATAGTGCCTATACCTAGCTGTATCCCTTTTTACAATTCACACAAATTAAAGCATCGTTCGACTTTTTCTGAAAGTACCATAGCTACGTGAACAATCTGAAATTAAAAAAACTTCAACTAATAAATAAAGTGGACAACATGAAACAAAAATCAATACAAAAATCAATGTACAAATAAGGAAATACGGAATGCATAGATCCAAATAGGGCGAGATGTAGAGCACTGTAGAGAGAGCTGACGGTGGGGAGAAGGGTCCTGCAGGGCAGCAGCCGGCCAGGAAGCGAGCAAAACTGATATCATTTAAGATGACGGCGGTGGTGTGGAGATCATCCATCAGCCAGAGTCCTGACCCTGTCTGCTCCGTCCTTCCTCTTCAAACTCCAACCGTGTTTAACATGAACGAAAACAGCCAGTGTACATTTTGATGCATCGGTTCTTTTTTTTTTCTCTTAATGAAAAATACTAACCAATATATACAAACAGTCCCTTTGTTTCGAGGCCAAAAAAAATGTCTCCAACACTGTGTGGTGTACATTCAGAAACATTCATATTGAAAGTGAAAAAAAAATTGCAACATAACAGATAAACAAACAAACAAACAACAAATGAAATTATATTCACTAGAATTATCAATAAGAAACATTACCATAATAATTTATCATATGTTACAAATTATGTCTATTTTTTTTGTTTGTTTGTTTTTGTTTTCTTAATTTTTGCAGTCCAGAGGTCCCTGGCAGGGGAGTTTGTTCCTTATAACTTCTCTTTGGAGGGAATCCAGATATAAGGTCCTGACTGCTCCTCTATTACCATCTTACACTGCGTGTAAATATCCTCCAGAGTGTCTACTTGCACCAGCGCTACGAGTGACAGAGAAAAAGAAACACAAGGAAAAGTTAATTTGCTCAATATATATTTCGTCCACACTTTAACCTTTCTCTATGTGGAAAACAAGAGGTCAACAAAAGTTAACAATATTTTGTATTTAAATCCATTTTAATTAATTAACATGGAATTTTATAGCCACAGAATGAGTAGAATCAGCTGAAAACTGCAAGCTTTCCTAAAGAAAGAAAATCACAATGAATTGATATAATAAAAGTATAAATATTAAAGCCTGAATAAAAAAACACCCTGTTGTAATTTTTCTTTATGATATTTAGGCAAATGTAATATTTATAGGAAGCTATGCTTGATGCTATGCAGTGTATTTAATTAAAATAAAGTTTTATCTGAAATCATTTTGCTTGTCTACTTGTTTAAATGAGTTTTTAAATATTAGAAATCAAATTTTAAACAAAAATACATTAAGAAAATTAAGGATGACATGACCTCTAGTTCCTACTTCAAACTTCTTGTGCAATGTGTAATGTTAGGTGCAATCATAAATATTTCAGTGTGTGTCTGTTTGTCTTTTTTTCTTTCTTTCTTTTCTAAAGTGTAAGTAATATAAAGATTTGAATAGCATTTGAACCCAGAATTCTGTAAACTGAATGATTAATTGTCATTAAGGAATAACAGCAGGAACAGGATGCATGTAAGATGAAGGGAAGTGGTAGCTCAGTGGTAAAGGCGTTGGACTACTGCTAGGAAGGTTATGAGTTTGAATCCCGGGCCACCAAACTGCCCCTCCTAGGCTGCTGAGCAAGGCCCTTAACCCTCAATTACTCAGCTGTATAAACAAGATTTCTCTGTGACACATTCATTAATTTATGTTTGAGTTTTCCAGTAAGGCATATTCCTTCAACAGGAATACACATCAACAGGAATCTTCCTTCAACAATCTAGCCTCAGGGGTTGCAATCTAGCCACAAGGGTTGAACCTAGCCACAGGGGTTGCAAGCCAGTGATTTCTGTTCTCCTCCCAAGCCGGTTAGAGAAGGTTGCGTGAGGAAGGGCATCCGGCATAAAACGTGGCAAATCTAAACATACGAGTTGTCAGTGTGAATTCCATACCGGATCGGTCGAGGCCCGGGTTAACAATGACCGCCACCGGCACTTTCAACCTACAGGCTGCCAGAGGAAATTGGACTACTGTTGGACGAGGAAGGTAGATGAGGGAGAAGGGTTCGGCAGCAGAGAGGGAAGAGGAAAGGCAGGACTCTCAACGTTGGTACAGTGAAAGGGAATGGTAGAGAGTTGGCAGACATGATGAAGAGAAGGAAGGTAGATATACTGTGTGTGCAGGAGACCAGGTGTAAAGGGAGCAAAGGACGGAGTATTGGAGGGGGATAAAAACTGTTCTATTATGGTGTGGATAGGAAGAGAAATGGGGTTGGAATGATCCTGAAGGAGGAGTTTGTAAAGAATGTTTTAGAGTTGAAAAGAGTGTCAGAAAGGGTCATCAGTTTGAAGTTAGACAATGAAGAGCTAATATAGAATGTCGTCAGTGGTTATGCTCCACAAATAGGCTGCGAGTTAGAAGAGAAGGAGAGATTCTGGAGCGAGATAGATGAGGTGTTAGAGAGAATTCCCAGAAGTGAGAGAGTAGTGATTGGAGCATGTTGGTGAGGGGAACAGAGTTAATGAGGAGGTGATGGGCAGGTTTGGTGTTAAGGAAAGGAACCTAGAAGGACAGATGGTGGTGGACTTTGCAAAGAGGATGGAAATGGCTGTAGTTTACACCTATTTCCAGAAGAGAGAGGAACATAGGGTTATACATATAAGAGTGGAGGTAGGAGTTTGCAGATAGAATACATTCTAGTAGACAAGGCAATCTGAGAGAGATTACTGACTGCAAAGTGGTGGTAGGAGAGAGTGTAGACAGACAGCATCAGATGGTGATGTGTAGGATGTTCTCTGATGGTCAGGAAGAAGAGGAGAGGAAAGATAGTAAAGAAGACCAAGTGGTGGAAGTTGAAAAAGGAAGAATGTCGTGAGGAATTCAGATGGCAGCTGAGACAGGCTTTGGGAGGTCAGGAAGAGCTTCCAGAGGATTGGGAAACTACAGCAGAAGTGATCATGGAGACAGGTAGGAGGGTGCTAGGTGTGTCATCAGGAAAGAAGATAAGGAATCATGGTGGTGGAATGAGGACGTACAGGACAGCATTCAGAGGAAGAGGCTAGCTAAAAAGAAGTTGGACATAGAGAGGACTGAAGAAAGTAAACAGGAGAACAAGGAATCGCAGTGCAGAGTGAAGAGGGATGTGGCAAACAATGAGTTGTATGCCAGGTAAGACACGAGGGAAGATGAGAAGGACTTGTACAGATTAGCAAGACAGACAGAAAGAGATGGGAAGGATGTGCAACAGGTAAGGGTGATTAAAGATAGAGATGCTAACAAAGGTAAGGTGCTAACAGGTGAGGAGAGTGTGCAGAGAAGATGGAAGGAATATTTGGAGGAGCTGATGAATGAGGAAAGTGAGAGGGGAAAGAAGGGGGGAGGTGAATATTGTAGAGCAGGAAATAGCACAGATTAGAAAGGATGAGGTGAGGAAGCCTCTGAGGAGAATCAAGAGCAGAAAGGCTGTTAGTCCTGAGGACATACCTGTGGAGGTGTGGAAGAGAGACAGCAGTGGAGTTTCTATCTAGATTGTTCAATAGAATTTTAGAGAGTGAGAAGATGCCTGAAGAATGGAGGAGAAGTGTACTAGTGCTGATCTTTAAGAACAAGGGTGATGGGCAAAGTTGTAGGTATAAAGTTGATGAGCCACACAATGAAGCTATGGGAAAGAGCTTTGTTCTGAGATGGTCAAAAGGAGCTACACTGTGTCTTTCTGGATTTAGAGAAAGTGTACGACAGGGTTCCGAGAGAGGAGCTCTGGTACTGTATGATGATGTCAGGACTGGCAGAGAAGTACGTGAGAGTAGTTCAAGATATGTATGAGGGGAGTATGACAGCAGTGAGATGTTCTGTACTGTAGATCAGAACATCTGTGACCTACCCTTTAAAGCTACCCTTTAAACACCAGACTGCATGTAGTATATACTGCAAACCTATATTCAGTGTTATCAGCAGAGATTAGCATGTGCAACAATACACATACCCCTTGATGGATACGGTATACTTAATTATATAAAATTATAATCAATTTTATATTTATTGTAACTGTAGCCCTTCTACATTGCCAGATGCAGTGAACCCCGTTACCTGTAAAGTACTGGCCAAACTCTTGTTCCAGCTTCATGGCCCGGTCGTACGTCTTCTTAGCCTGTTCTTCCGTCAACCTCTTGTTCATCTCCCTAGAAAGACATGAGTTTTTTAATTCACAGCGCATGGATTACAGATTAACCTGCACTTTCACACAGTACTGCTGCAAAATACACAACAGTGAGCTTACATTAATGATTCAATGGATTTAGGCTTTATAAAGATGGCAATGGGGTAGAGTTGTGCTGCTTGTAGCCTCTTTATGGCATTTCCTGATACGTCAAGTATGCAGTGCTTTCCCTGCAAAAAAGAGAAACAAAAAGAGATTTGAATTCGACCTTGAGCACAAGAGACTTAAAACCTAAAAGTGGCAAAAGGCTAGAATGGCCATGTTTGCTCTACGTGCAGAGGAAATTGCACAGAAACTTTTACACTTTGCCTTAGCACTTTTTGCACTGTTTCTCTTTTCTTGAAACTTGCTAGATTTGCAAGATTTTACTTTTGTGCAAATGCATTTCACCCTTTGTCACACTAACCCTCTCAGCCACGTATCTAACTGACTGGACGCTGGTCCCATACAGGTTGTCATTGTATTGTCCGGCCTCGATGAACTTGTGCTCTTGTATGTCCTTCTCCATTTGCTCTCGTGAGGTGACGAAGTGATAATCTCGCCCGTCAACTTCATATTCTCGCTTTCCTCTTGTAGTATCTGAATTACATCAGAACAAACCATGTAAATCCAAATCCATCTACACTGAAAATAAAATGTGTAAAAACTATCAATGTTCAATTACTAAAAAGATCATACTTCCATTACGACTAATATGCAGCAGTGTGTTACAGTTTATAGTCTTATGTGTCTCGCTCAGTTATTTGATAATAAACGTTCTTCACTTTTTCTCTGTTTGCATGATGTCAGTGTATGAGGTAACAGGGAGTTGCTAACTTCTACCTACAAGCAACAAAAAAAACAAAAAAAACAAACAAAAAAAAGCACTCTATTTTAAACATCAATAAACTTGCTGTTTATTGATGAGTTCTTTTCACACTTACCCGTATGCCCTGAACTGTTAGCCGCTTTTTAGAAGATTTTAAGAATGAACAACAATAATTAAATTTAAAAAGACACATGCAAATGGTTAAGCAAAAAAAACAAAAACAAGGACATAAATGAAAAAGACACAACATACCGACTGCCATACAAATGAGAGAGTTAGCCATAAGCGATGTTTTGCTGTAATAGTGTGCTTCCAGAAAGTGGATTAATAGTCACCATCTTATTAAATTAGTAAATGTTGAAATACCTACTTCAATAATGATGTCAAAATGAAAAACAAAAAAACAGCATCAGACTTGCATGTTAAAGACTTTCTTAGAACAGGAAGCAGATCATATCAGAGATACACAGATACTGAGAAATGTAAATGCTCCTATGATGATGATGATGATGATGATGCCTAATAAAGAACGGTGCTTTGGGGGCAAAAATATTCTAAACCTAAAAAAAAAAATACAGCTAATGTAATATGAACAATTATGAGTTAAGAAATTGTTTTTATGAAAGTATTATTTATTTGCGTATATATATGTGTGTGTGTTGTGTGTGTGTGTGTGTTTGGGGGGGATGGGGTGTTATTTCGTAAGTACACTTACGTGGAACACATGAGCCAAACTTGTCTGGGAATTCAGAGATGAGGTCGTCATTGATTCTGTCCTTCATGGGCCCCAGAATGATCACAGGTCTGGCATAGTGGACTGTTTTTAGTGCAAAAGAAGAACCATGTTGTACTGTTATTACACACTTAAAATAAAGGACAGAATGATAAAATTTCTAATGCAATGGTTGTTAACTGACAGTGGAGTTTCATGCTGGGTCATGGTCTGTAGGTTTAAACAGGCCATTGCTTACTTTCTTGCCGAATCACTGGCTCGTAGGAGAGTATCACGTCCTCTTGGCTTCCTAGAGAGAGAGAGAGAGAGAGAGAGAGAGAGAGAGAGAGATAGAGAAATTTAAAGAGGAAATCACATATGCTAAGATGTAGGATAAACCACATGTCTGTTTTCGCACCTTTATGTGTGTGTATGTATGTAGTGTATGAGACTGTGTTTGAGGAAGCAGCTGTATCAGCACATCAGCAGCTTCAGGCTCTCTGTACACAGATTGCTGATTGTGTAACATCACTGCATACTAGAGGGCAAGGACACATCAAAATTACATTAGCAACCACTGCTCGGATTAAAAAGGTGAACTCAAATTTAATACATAACAGATGTGTTACACAATCAGCAATGAAACCGAAGTCTGTAGACAGTGACAACACAAAACAGAGCTCTGCATCTAATTAGATTAGTGCTGTGTCTTCGGGCTGTGTTCAGCAGATCAGTGAAGGTATGTTCTGCTAATTTCTCATATCTGAATAACTTCCCGATGCCGATTATAATTAAGAAGAATGAATAGCAGGAAGTAAATTTCAGGGTGCAGGCAAAACAGAGAAACAACAGAAATTAAGGCACGAATCAATAAACGCAATACAACAATCTTATAATGAGTATCTACAGTTTTGCATTGAACCATTACATTTTAGTCTAAAAATATTCATATCAGATGGATGAAACACTCATACACCAAAATAAATTATGCCACATCCTGTTGTGATGCCCATGACTATAATAGCTTTTATTTCATCTCTGTCAATTCTGCAGTGAAAACTTGTTTAGACATGATGAAGGATCCCAGTTTTCACAAAATAAGCAACAAGGCAATTTGCTACGAAATAAGATGGAAGTAATCAGGCTAACATCGCGTTTTTTTTTCCCCACTGATGATGCTTCACACCCTTCAAGCTAAGAATCATGCAGTATAAAAGTTTCCTGATTGAACCAGATCCGATCAGAGAGACAGAAGAGAAAAGAGGACTTGGCTCTCGGAAGGAGTGGGTTTCTAAATAGGCACTGGAAACCCAAGTGCCTGTCATCCTTTTCTACCGCCTGTCTTTACAGTCTCTCCTCTCCACTGTTCTCTGAAAATACCTAGAGCCCACAGCATCTTATTCAACACCTGTGTTTCCTTTATATATGAACCAATATTTTAAATAGTTATTAGGGTAAAATTCTGCAGCTCTAAATCTCCTTCTGGACTGCCTGAGGTCCTACACTCGCCCACTGAAACATAAGAATGATTAGAAGAAAAAAATATATGGTAACCACTTCCCTGCTGTGCATCTTGGATATTAAGAGAAAACATCAGAGTCTTTCAACCTAATCTCTGCCATACAACACACTGCATAAGTATTCACCCTTGATGAGTTTCCCCATATTTTTGAGGAATGAAATGTGGTTCTATGCCATAAAGTTACACAAAATTGTCCATAGACTAAAATGTAGCAAATTTTTTGCAAAAGTATTTACATATGAAAAACTTGTGATTGCATAAGTATTCACCCACGTGGCTGAAAAAGCTGTAAATTACTTCTGGTGCAACTAGTTACCATCAGAAGACACATAATTAGTTGAATGGAGTCCACCTGCATGCAATTAACGTATCACATGATCTCTGTATAAATACATCTGCTCCCTGAAGGTCCCAGACTTTGTTAGAGAAGAGGCCAAAACTTGAAAACAAGTCCAGGACAAAGTTGAGGAAATGGTGTCAACCAGGGTTTGGTTAACATCATCCCAAACATTGAACATCCTGATTACTATTAAATTCATTATTATTAAAGTGGATACCAAATGTCCACCAAATGTCTGTGAATTAATAAGAATGGTGTTAATGAGATCTGACACTCCACAAGGCTGGGATTTATGGAACAGTGGTGCAAAGAAATCCATGAATGAATAAATATTCCTGAGAAGCCCATCCCCACAGTAATAAATGGTGCTGGTAGTATCATGCTGTGGCAATACTTTTGATCAGAGAGGATTGGAAAATTGCTCAGTGTTGAAGACAAGAGGAAGGAACCATATACATAGAAAAGCTGTTCCTGTTTTCTACATCTCTAATTAAGTCACCATGTAGGCTGATAGTGTAAACCACTACTACTAAAGTACTACTTTATACTTTTTTTTTATCCCTTGTGAAATGCATTGGGAAATTAATCTGTAATGGCTGAGGACCAAGGGGTGAACTGACGTGTAACCATCACACTCATATATGGGTCTTCCCCAAACTGCCACAACATTTGAAATACATTATTGTCAATAATGTCTTTGTATGTTTTAATATTACGGCCCAAATCTGTTCCAGCATGACAGTGCCCCTGTGAACAAGGTCCATGAAGAAGGTTGGTGTCAGAACCCTGACCTTAAACCCTAGTGAGCACCTCTACGATGAACTAAAATACAAACTGTGCACCAGGCCTCCTTAATTATACACATAAGACGGGTTTTATTGTCAGGTGTTTAAAGTACAAACCCACAGATGGGACATTGTTATGAGCCTGCAGAATAGTTAAATACCAGTTGGGTTAAAATGGCATGCATTTTTGTGGCTATTTAGCAGGTTGGGTATTATTTAAAGTGGACTCATGCTACCACATTTATTTGATCCTCCTAATTTCTAATGAAAGGAATGAAGCTTGTGTTAGACTTTAAAATGGTGGCATGCCTGATAATAACACTAGAATTCATTAGATCTCTACAACGATGAAACAAATGATAAAACTCAAAATTCAGATTGAAAGGTTAATCAAGAAAATATAAATAAAATTTTTAAATATAAGTGATTTGTGGTATTAAAAGAGGTGGGGCCATTCCTGCAGAGACTTACTCATCGTCTTTGTCCCATACCCGTCGTCCCCTATTCCAGAGATGTCCTACATGAGATAGTCGTCCACAGAAACAGTGGCAAAAATGGCAAAAGAGAGAGGAGAGAGGACACACAGAGGAGACGGAGAGAAAGAATATCCATAGCAGTAAAGTTAGAGTGAGAGGCGAACAGAGTACACACGAGCATCCCTCGAGTTCTCTACACACTCTTAGACCTTACACCCTACCGGAAACGTGCGTGTAGTCAGTCATGTGCCTATATGTGTGTGCAAATGAGTGTGCAGCTACTCACTTTCCGAGTCGCTGCCGTCTTGCTCATCCAGCTCCTTGTTCTTGTAGAATGGGAACTTTCGTGAAAAGATGGAGTTCTTTCTACGTTTTTCACTGAATGACTGTGTGGGGAAAAAAAAGCATGGGGCAGACAGGGGGCTTGATGTGCATTACATTCATGCTGACAAAACAATAATGGGCCAAAAGTGAGGTGGGAAAAACAACAGCTATGGCCAGAGTAATAAAAACATCTGCATAATACATGACCTTTTACTGTACATCCAATTTAAGGCTTGGTAAATGTTACATAATTTATTAACCAATGAACTAGCAATGGTTTTGTCTTTTTTACAAATGGTTCATTGATATAAAGTTTTTGCCGCCATAGCTGCTATCCATAGCATCTCTACCCTGGCCGACTTGTCAGACAAGTCAAACAAATAGAAACCAAAGCAACGTGATCAGACGCAGAACCAGACAGGAGACGCCTGAAGCTGGTTTCCAGCCATGCAGCAAAGGGGAGCAAAGTCATGCTGAGAAACACATGTAACATTCAATAGTGTTTCAAATAAAGAAATCAAGCATGCAGGATGTTGAGAGGCTTCGGGGCTCGACTCAGCAGAAGGGCTACATAAACTGCGCAGCTGATATGCTGGAATGGGCTACAGCATGAGTGCAGTTTATGCCTATACAGGGCTGTATTCAGAGTTGTTGACTTTCATTGGCGACTTGAGTTCAACGGTTACGTTAATATTAATATGGTTAAAGTTTCACATATTTGTTTTTTATAGCTACAGTACAGTACATTTTGCAGAAATTAATTTTCTGGGCAGTCCATTCTGATTAAAATGATCTCAAAGATTAGAATTTTTGTTCTTGAGAAAAGACATACGGCATTTTTTTTAAACAGCATCTAAACCACTGACATTAAAAACACTCGCCTTTAAGGCTGAAAAAAGAGTAATAGAAAACGCGGACTGAAGATGCAGATTTTTTTTCTTGGTGTCGATGACAATATGATGTAACAGGTGCAAGAGACAATAAACAAACAAACAAAAAAGGCTAATACATTGGTATATAAATATGGAGAAGTATTAAAAAAAAAAAAGCATTGAATATGCCTCTAGTATATTTTACATTTACATTTACATCATTTGGCAGATGCCCATATCCAGAGTGACGTACAAAAGTGCTTTTAAGTCAGTCTTTGAATACATAAATTCAGTTTCATTAGGTTACGAGACTAAAGATACCAAGAGCCTAAATCTCTGTTCAAAAGTTTTTTGGTTTTTTTTGTTTAGTATATTTTACCAATATATTGCAACATACTCAATTTCTATTTGTAATTTTAATATTATTATTATAAAGCACATGCCAGCACAATTGTTTGAGTAGCTCAGTAGTTAAGACTACAATTACATCTGAGGTCTGAATACTGAAATGTTAACTCCTCACTATGTGTGTTTAACTGAACTCTAAATACAGCCCCTTAGTGTTCTAGTAATGATCTAATAAAAGTGAATCTGGAGAAGAGTGTTAGGATAAAGTAAGGCTGATCTGTGCAGATGTGAATGTTATGTAAAATGTGTGTATGTGCTCTCTAACAGTGCATTATCCTGTTCAAAACTATGCTTTATATGTGTTCATGTGTCATGCATTCAAATTTGCTTACGTGTGCCATAGTGTCTTAAACTATAGTATATCAACTATAAACGATTGAAGCCTCAACATAATCTCCCAATTCTGAAGCAGTAAACCTACACATTCATAAGTTTCATAACTTTTACAACAACAAGATAGTCCCAATTAATCACAATTTCACAGGAAAACATTGATAATAAACACTAAAATGATGCAATATATATAAAATACATTATGCACATCATTTGCCAGCAGGCATATCAGGCCATAAAGGTCCAGAATAGATTTCTCAGTGCCAATTTTAGATATAAAGCCTACCAACAAAAGTCTTCAGTACTAATGCCAATGAAAAAAATAATTAATAATAATAATAATAATAATAATAATAATAATAATAATAATAATAAAAGAGAAACTAAGCCTAAGCTGTCGCTCTGGATATTTTTACCAGAATGCAGCAAGAGTCTTAAATCTGACTGACATGTAGTCACATCTGACAATTGCTGCGTCTTTGATTACAACTTATTTCAAATGGCCAGTGCAAGATTAACCACATTCACAATTTGTGATATGGAAAATTACATTTGATCTTGATTTTCTCATGAATATAAAAGGCCAAAAATGATACAATCAGAAGCCTGATTGTGTAGGAAGCTGTGAGTGCAGCTGCTGTGCTGATGATGGTATAGATTGTGCTGTGAGTCTAGAACCTATGATGAGTGTGTGTGTGTGTGTGTGTGTGTGTGTCTTCCACTAAAGATATAAGAGAAAAACTGATCCTCTGAACTGGGATAGACGACTGAATCCAAATCAAATGGCCCTTTATGAAGTTCAGTCTTAACACAGTGGCTAGTGAGTAAAATTGTTTTTCCAGTATTCCTGCAAGTAGATTCATAGTATATTGGCACTGATAAATCTCTCTCTTTCCATAAAGACGACTGATATAGTAAGAAATAAAGTAAGAGAAGTATTCAGTTCTCACCCCTTTAGAGTCAATGCTGCCAGGCTTTGCGTTGAATTTGACTGTCTTCAGCCGAGCTCTCTCTTTTCTCTCCACCCTTATAGAGAGAGAGAGAGAGAGAGAGAGAGAGACGTGGAAAGACTATAGTATATGCCCATACAAAATATATGACTAATACATTTTATCATTTGAATATAAATAAAAATATTATATTTATATTCATAAAACCTTATATTGTATTATTGAATACCTGTCTCCAAAGATAAAGGTAAAGGTGATGCTTAAACGATGTCAGCTTGGCTAAAAATCTCTAATGCCGATTTCTCTTAAGAGTGTTCTAAACTAAAGCAAAAGATAAAAATGTTTGTAATAGTGTGTACCTCCTCTTGCTGGGGATGACCCCCATCTCCTCACTGTCTCCATCTGGAGTGACTCTTCGTGCCTGCCACCATTCATCATCTGAGGCATTAATCACATGCAGGATGTCTCCATAACGGAAGCTAAGACCCTGACTTGGCAGGCCACTGTCCTTCAACCGGTCATAGTCGAACAGGGCCCTGCGGAAAGACCACACACACACACACACACACAATTAGACCTACCAGCCTTGTCTGCAGTAGTCTGTCTCTATGACAACCCAAATTGGGAGTAATGGCTGAATGTGTCTAAAATCACATGTGCCATGAGAGATCATACACACAAACCTAACAGCTAGAAATTTAAAAATCTGTTTTTTATTTTTATTTTAAATAAGCACTCCTTTAATGGACTATGTAGATATGCCAAAACTTTCCATCAGTTTCTGAATCTTTTAGCAGCTGCACCTGATTTTCTAGTTTAGAAAGCATAAAATCTTGTCTGCAGTGGCTTGACTCACAGCTCTGAGCTGTCTCACTCTCTCTGTTCTTGTTCGCTTCTCTGTTTCCGAGACAGAGGAAAAGGATCCAATGGCAGGATCTCAGCACTGCAGTCAAATCTCCCTGGAAACTCGATGTCTGCTGACGTTATCATTAAAACCATCATTCGCATTTACATTTCCAGCATTTGGCAGAATATGGCAAATCATTAAAATTTTTTTGAAGAATTATCACCAGATCCGACAAGAGTTGTCAGAGTGGAACGAAGAAATGAATGTAGTGCATGAATTAAAATAAATTTCCATTTAACTTTAGCTGAAATTGAACTGGTTTCCCTAGCAAAAGCCAGGGTGAAGTAAAAGGAATAAAGCTGGGGGCCCTGAAGGTAACAAAGCAGACCTCTGTATTACCCTGTCAGAGAGCTGCAAAATTCCTCCTTAAACACTTGAGAAAATCATTAATTAACAATTTTACACCAAAGCCATTAAAACTAAGCAATTACAGAACAATAAAGACATTTTAATTGCCAAATCCCAAAGTCCAACGTTCTCTAGTCTTTCTCAGTGTCTATGTTCCTTGTGTGGTCTGGATTTCCTGCTTTATTCCTTCTGGTGCTGGTGAGTCACTCAGCTGTTACTATGTAAGTTCTGGGCTTTCATTCAGCCTGATTTAGATAAGGAAAACTTGCATCCACAGAATAATGAATGAAGTCTGTGGCTCAGTTAACAATTACATACAGGATATGAAGAACACAGAGCCAGGCTTGCAGTCGGCTCTGAAAGAGTATGTGAAAAAAAAAATCAACTGCAAGAGATTAAAAGGCTGACATCATAGACACTGGTGGTACCGCACACTCAAACACACACTCAAACAAAACATAAAAATATGACAATGACTGGTTTGTCTTTTGCCAGCTGAAATGAAATGCAATAGCAAATATAATCCTTTCATTATCCACACACACAAAAAACACACACGCACAAAGGAAGCGAAATCACTGAGTGTTTCTTAATTGTTAGCCTAAGGCCACTCATTTTTGTTGTGCTTATCATTAAGGAAATAAACACACACACACACTAAACTATAAATAGCAGATTCTATAGTAATGGATGTGAAAATCGGATGTCTGATTGAGAATGTAGTTATTTGCTGAACAAAGATATGTTAGATTTAGTCAATCATTTCTAATGTTTTTTTTTATTTTTTTATCCAGAATGTGATGTAACAGCACTGCACTAAAAAAAGCTTCCAACAAGCAAGCAGAATGGATCTGCTACTATTTGGTAGGATCCCTGTAGGTTTAATGACAGTATAGGTGCTCCAATGAAAAAAGTAAAGCTAGAAGAGAAAGCTATAAACTCTTCAATATGTCCATACTTCTTCTGTATGACCTTCCAGACCACTGCTAGTTGGGGCCATACTGATGGTGGCAATGATATCAATGTGTTCTTATGACCACACTGAAACAGGGAACCTTTTTAATATGTTTAAAAATTTAAAGATTCTTTAAAATGTCTGCCTGGATTTAGGTTCTAATACATTCATCATGCTCACTTGACACATCATACAACATCAAAATTCATGAGCTATATAGCAAACATTTTAATGGGTCTACGTAAACTTCCTATAAACTCATGAAGAGAAGCCGTTAATCATGCCTTTTAGCCAAACACACAAATATACTGACGTTAGGAAAAAGTGAGCTAAACTGAAACATGCTGCTGCATCGACATATTGAGACATGTTGGGTTCAGTCATGTCTTTACAAAATCCATCACTGGCATATACAGTACAACAGTGACAAAACTGAAGAGATAAATAGAAACACAATTTACTAAGGTCATTTTTTAAGGTATTTTTACTAATATCAAGGTTTAATATTAATAGGTCAGAACAGAAATGGAAACAAAGCAAATCTCTGGAGTTTTGACGTTGAACTCTTTAATGACTCTAAAACACAGATGATTGCACACTAAATGCTCTCAACGTTACAGACCCAGAATTCTGCTTAAAGCTTTGCTCCTGTGTCCTTCATCTAGTTGACACCAAAAAGAGTTGAAGTATTAGACGGACACAGAAGGATTTTTCGGATGCTTGCTAATGCCACTTTATCATTACAAATAAAGAGCAAAACTTCATAGAGCAATATAATGATATGTGCACACATGACCCACACAAACAAACACCAGAAACATGCACACCCGCTCTGTTTAGAAGACAAGTAACTGCCATGGCGACGGTGAAGCAAACATGAAGGATAGTAAAGGTTGCCAAATCTTTAGACAATTAAAGTGGCTTTGGTTTGTCAGGCCATCAGTCCATAAATGAATCCAGAGAGCAGTGGAATTACACAGAGATATCAGAGGTACACATCTGGGGTTTGGTTGATGGAGTAAAGGGCACAGTAACTGCACTAGCCTCTGGGATTACTCATGCTGTGGAGAGGTCTATCATATGGTAGTGCTGTCAGCACTGAAACACTGCCATAGCTGCAGTATTACACACACGGAATACACAGAGTTATATCTGTGCAGAGAAGAAACGTGGATTGAGGTGGTCTGTTCCTATGGTAACATGCATGCGCTGGTGTTAATAATGTTTTGAGACACTAAACAGAGCATAAATAATTAAACAAACAAACAAAAAATCATTTATATTTCCGGTTTTATAACTGAAATAGAAAAAAAATGCATTTTATAATGTTCATGAAATAAAGAATAAACATTTAATGTTTTTTTATATTTATCAATTCACCTGTCGGAGTTAGAAACAGAACGCAGGCATTCATGAGGAACACTGTCCTTAAAGTATCGTAAAGTGCCTCACCACAGCATTATGAGAGAATCAACTTTTGAAATTGAAATTGAAACTGAAATAAAACCAACATGAATTGAAATAATAAAACCACTTTGAATTGAAATAAAACCAACATGAACCACGACAACAATCCCCTAAACAAGCAATTTTCCCCAGAAGGTTTAATTAGAATCCAGGACCACGCTCAGGTCCAGGTTGAAGTTTGTGATCACGTTTGTGTCTTGGTTCAGGTTTAATATTAGACCACAGTGCTAGAGCTTATTTGTGGATAAATTTAATTCTAGGGTGAAAATCCAGAGAAGATATATAGATAGATTTGAGATTTAAAATATAGCCAGTGCTCTTCCAAAGGGCAGGTGGGGCAGAGCCCAAACATATAGTCATCAGCCATCCAACAAATGTTTATACATGGCTAATAACATCCTTATTCATGAAGTCATCAGTCATCATACATTTCAAATTCAGTATTAATATTAATGACCTCTTCTGAGAGAGCAATGATTTAAATAATGAAGCCCACTGGGACCACAAACTATGTATAAGTCCATATGATATGTCTTTTCTTTCCAATTCCCAAACCAGTTCCTGCTGGGTTTTGTGATTATGCAATCACATATTTTTTAATTCAAAAAATGAATTCAAAATAAGGCAAACACCATGATATGCATAGGGTTATTGCATTTTTTAAATTTTTCAAAAATGATCACAGATTTGGGCCAAGACAAACAGCAGAGAGGTCTTGTGTCCTGTTTGCAGACGTAAGCTGATCTATGGCCTTGTTGAGCTATTAGAACACGAGAGACACGAGGTTATTGCCCTCTAGTAAGTAAATGAGCCCCATTGGGATCTTCATTTAGCAAGCTAAGCTTTCTCTTTTGACTCCTCTTCCAATTCTCTATTACCTACATTACCAGCAAGGTGCAATGCTACAGGCCATTTATCTTTCACCTACAGAGGAAGAGCGGCTAGATAAAAATATAAGCAAAAGTGAATTTAGATGAGTGTACATACCCAGACATGTGTCTGTGTCTAACAGATTCCTGAACGGAACTGAACCTATGCTTAATATATATTTTACACACATTTGTGTGTTACGTTACACTGCATTAATTGAGCAGTGTAATGCTAGATAATGTAAGGTAATGTGTTAATGTTATGCACGTGTGTGTGCGTGTCTGTACCTGACATAGAGGGATCGTTTCTGATTGGTTCGGAGGGATCCTGATCCGGAGCTCATACTGTGGTTCATCATCTGCTCCCTCAGGTCATGAATCTTGGCCTCAAAGCGCCCGTACTCTGAGAACACAAACACAAACAAACACCATCCTGTCAACACATTACTGCTCCTAACCTTTACACACTTTGTTTACTAATGCACTTCAACCTCAAACAGAGTACGCAAAGTACACTAGCTGTTTGAAGGTAAAAAAAACGAAGATACTCTAGGGTCTTCTTGCCGTTTGTCCTTTAAGATGCAGTACTGCAGAGATGTGGTGCCAGTGAGAATCAATATAGGACATCAATACACAGTGCTATTGATACTGACGTCTGATAGCAGTGGTTTACTACTCAGTCTTTCCCAAGGTCAACCCACCATCACAATACAGCCAGAGAAAGAGAGAGAGAGAGAGAGAGAAAGAGAAAGACAGAGAGAGAGAGAAAGACAGAGAGAGAGAGAGAGAGAGAGAGAGAGAGAGAGAGAGAGAGAGAGAAAGACAGAGAGAGAGAGAGAGAGAGAGAGA
>JAOTRN010000008.1:5004194-5020577 GCA_028566695.1 Bagroides melapterus | reverse complement strand
GTGAAGCAGTGTGTGTTTGTAGGATTTAGCTGATTTCTGCCAACACAACAGACTGAAGTTGGAGCTATTATTTAATATTATTTAAAACTAGCTAATTAACTGTGATGGTTACATTACAGACTAAAAAAACATAACAAAAGCAGTAACAAATACAACACTCTTAACATATGCATTGTTAAGTCATGACGTGCTTCTCTTACGTGTTGTTAGTGAGTCAACTCTGTGAGGTAAAAGTAATATCACTGATCAGAAGAGCCATTTTTGTTGTCATCTTAGTCCTAGTCATCTTAATGTCCGAGAGGAATTTCAGTCAAATAAACATAGCCATTTGCTTCGTCAGAAAAAAAACAAAAAAATTCATTGCAAAGTTGAAAGATTTCCCCAAAAAATCTACACAGAGTAACACGTATTATTATAACTTCTTCATTTTTCTACATAACTGCAGTGAAGTGTTAATGAATATACTGTAATGATATTCCCAAAGCACTGTTTGTTCTGCATGTCATTTTATTAAAAAAAAAAAAAAAAAAAAAAAAAAAACACGTCAGATTTGCTTTCATAGGGCCGTGAATAAACGAATTAAACCACAAGCAAAACAAACATGCACGCTCTCTCAAACAGCAAATGTTGCAAAAGATTGTTTCATGACTCACGTTTCTCTAAACCGTGCGTGACATTTTAATCATTAATGCTGGTTCTTTAAACACATTTCCATCAGAGTCATAATTTATGCTCATTTTCCACATCACTGACTCTATTACTAAAATGACAGCTTCATTTGCTACACTACAATCCAGAAAGTCTATCTGATATTAATACCATAGATTAAGGCAGCACATGTAGAGGCATGAGGCGAGGGGTTGCTGAGCTGCTAACAAAGGTGACCTGCAAGTAAAAATTACAAACTCGTGCTTCTGGAAGCAGAAACGTCGGAGTAGTGGGTGTCGTCCTGCTACCTAATAAGATGTTTGTGTGTTGTGAAACTGTGTGTAGGTGAGCAAATGAGTTTTATGAGTAAACGGATAGCAGATAAAATTGTCCAGTGTGTTGCACATGCACAACCTGAAGAGCAGAATAATACTGGAAAAGTGATTTTAAATGGAACAGCTGCCTAAAACAGTGGAAATTTATACATTTGTTTAAAACAAGATTGTTCAGAAATAATTAAACACTGGGCTGTTAGTTTCACGTGTATTAGATGTGGAAGATATGGCATAAATATCATTAGGTAGTGTAGCTGCTCCATGGTAAAGAGATTGCTAATATGCATACTCATGATCCCCTGAGGCTGCCCATTGATGTTATGCTTAATGTTCATGTTCTGTTCGATTGTTAAGTAAGAAATATTTCGACTGGTTTTCCGTGCTGGTAGGTGTTACAGCAGCATGTTGTTTGTGTCTGCAGCACAGCGGTTTGACCACCTTAATGTCTGATAATTGTCTGATAAAACAGCAAGTGCATTATTTTGTTCTGTACTTCATGTTCAAGCTTCTTCCTTACCAGTGCCACAATGTCAAGATACTTGAAGACGTTTTAATAAAACACGAAAAAAAAAAAACAATTTCCCGGCCAGGTTCAGGTCTGCTAACAAAATCACATGCTTAATTTTATCCTTTCAATTGAACATCTTAACATTGAACTGTTTTATGAAATAAACAAGAGCTATTTTAGCATCCAATCAGTTTCTCATTATTGTGGTAAAAAAATGTATTCTAAAAGAAATCAATATTCTCTCAGATATGACTATCATGACATAATATATTGCAGAATACACGTCGTGCAAAATCATATCCTGTTATCATTATAAAATGAATTTAAGTAACACTGTAGCCTGGTTAGCATTGTTAGCAGTTCACACTAAATATGACTCATAGTTAATGCCTCCTATGCCAAATATTTTATCATCACATGTTCCTGGACTCATTTGCACAAGTCACAATCAGCAACCTCCATCTAAATTTCAGCTCCTAAAATATAATAAATAAAGTTGGTCTCTTTTAAATGTAACAATGTCTGTTAAAGAGTGTTAGTCTAAAACGCTCAACAAATTCTTTCCACTCATGAAGAAAACATGCATGGATTGAGAAACCTAACATTAGCTTACTAATAGAACAGAAACCTGTTATTACTGTATTTCCACAATGACCTCATTTGACTAGACGTGGATGCTCCACTGGCACGATCTCTGCCTGTCTTGACCAGTAGAGGGCACAACATGACAGAGGATCAGCCAACTGAATCTCAAATACACAAATTCATACCACTCAAAGATCTGTTAAAACACTTAGGGTACTCATGAAACGTTGAAGTAGATGACTATAAACACAGAAAGCCACAATGATGCAGCCTATAATCATCATCATCGTCGTCATCATCGTCACGAAGTGAACAATAGATGCTACTGGCACTGGATAGCTGGCCACCCGCATAATTAACCTACAACAGCAAAAGATAATTATGTTTAAGGATGCAAATTAGAGCAATTTGCAGGAGCAGTGACATTTTCAAACTAAATGCCTTATGGCACAGGGTCATGCACTTCAAACCACCACATCATTTAATGGCAGACACACAGGAAATAAAAAATACAATGCCGTCATCTTTGTATCCTTTAATAATAATAATAATAACACATGGTCCTGGTTTGATCTCAACGTAACAGCTGATTTGGATCGACAGTCAAAACAAAGTGTTTGTTTCTCCAATACAGTCCTCTGAGACTAGGTTTAACCATATGGCAACACATGGTGAGGGACTTTCCTAACTTAATCATCAGTCTCTTCAAGGTCACTCACACAGAAATCATTAAGTATGCCTCCAGAATACAGCATCTGGGCCAGTGTACCTTTTAGAAGCTATAGGGCATCTGGAGTCTGCTAATAATAACGACTTTGTGCTCTGACATCAAGAAACTCTTTAAGAATATCTTCAGTGGTTTAATACAGAAACTGTACAGCCCTGGGATAACAAAGAGTGCTTAACTTCCAAAAAAAAAAAAGAGTTCTTCTGAGGAGCCTTTTCACAGGGAAACACTGCTGTCATTTATTAATAGTTCTACACACAACCTTTAATAGCTCACTTAATGGGTCAACCAAAGAACCCTTAAGGGTTTGAAATTTTGTGCATAAAAGCTATGCTAGAAACATTTTACCACAGAAAACCATTAGTGCAGCTTCATAGTTTCAGGATTCACGGTTCAACCCTGAGCTCAGGTTACTGTCTTTGTGGATTGTCGTGTTCTCCTCATGTCTGTGTATTTCCTTGAAGCTCTTTGGTTTTCTCTGGCATCCTAAAATCATACAGGTAGGTGGATTACACAAAAAATTATACCTAAATACTTTCATGCATGCTGTTCTACAATGAAATCGCATCCCATTCGAGATGTGTCCCTGCTTCTTGGCAGGTTTTCCACAGAACAGGCTACAAAATCAACTGAACCCTGATCTGCATAAAGCAGTAACTCTTTGTGCTGGATAATTATTAGTCAGTTTAGCATTGCTAAACAATCACAGCCCAGAAGGGGAGAGCAAAAATGGATTTTCAAAGAAGCACCTCAAGATTTAAGCTTCACGGCCTTATATTCTCTTACATTAGCGTCTTATCTCTGAAATCCCTCTGTCTACACTGAGGTAATGTGTCAAGCAACCATGCTTTTCCCTTCTGCTTCTACATCCGAATGAAGCATACCTACAAGTAAAAGCCCTACAGAGGCTATTAATATTTCAGCATGCCTTCAGCACGCAAGGGAAGTTCTAGTGAAAGAACATCTGCTAATCTGAGCTCAGCCACAAAGACACAACGGTGAGCCAGGAAGCCATAGTGACACTGCTGCAGTGAATAAACACCATCATGAAATTTACTGTACTCAGGTAGACAGGAAAAAATACCACAAACAGCAGTATATACACTATCTAATGAGTGGAGGGGGAAAATCCAGTTCCTGGAGTTACACAGATTTGCATACCGAAGCCACTTTTAATATATCCCCCTGCACAGCATGAGCTTCAGGGTCAGTACCAACGTTTACAAAAAGCCCAAGTCCATCCTCAACAAAATGGTGTTCAAGTTGCTTTGATGAATAAATAACTCAGACTAATGCTCCAGGAAAGGCTTCAAAAATGAGATGTTATGTATCTCTGCATTATATTCACAGCTGTGGGAGATCATTACCACAGCTGCTTCTTTTCTAGATGCATTTCTTTATAAATGAGCTTCATATTTATCTGCCCTATAACAGAAAAGAACAGAGTTTAAAAAAAAAAAAAAGTCTATAAAAAGCTATATAGATTTTATGTGGCTTAGCAAACAGAGCCGAGCTGCTGCAGTAAACCGCCGCACAGAACCTGAACACGGTGTGAACGGTCTCAAAGGACACGTACGCTACACAGCCAGCGGACATCCAAAGTAGAACACCGTCTAAATTAATTAGTTTGGATTAGTTTTAGAGGTTGTTTAATTACAGCAAGAAAGACCAATTAAATGTGAGCTCTGAGACTCTAGAAATTAAACTACAACAAGCTCAGAAGATGTATCATCGCTGGTATTTTCACACAGCTAATGAAAAACTTCTGAAATCTGTTGCTTCTTGTATGTTTTAATTCTATTACTGTGCATGCAGTAGACTCATTGGCCAATCATGTCACAGCAAAGCCTTGTTTAAGATCATACAATTAACATGTTAATGTTTAAATCAAACAGGGGAAAATTAGATCTTGGCTGGTATATATAAGGTTTGAGAATTTCAGAAACTTCTGGTCTTCTGGTGTTCATATACAACAGTCTCTACATTTAGACAGACTGATTTAAAAAAAAAAATGCCTTGATGAAAGGAAGACTCTCAAATTAACACTCTTTACTGAGGTGAGCAGAAAATCATCTCACCGAATATATCTTTTGTTATGATGTGTCTCAGCTACAACAGCAGAAAATCACATCAGGTTCTACTTCTGTCAGCCAAAAACATGAATCGGACGCTACAATGGGAAGAAACTCATGAAAACAGTAAAAGATTGGAAAAAGAATTCTTATTATGTATGTGAATCCTCCATCTTTGGAGCATTAGCACATAACATTCACCATCCTGCACCTCATTCATCACAGAAAAATTGAACATTCCTGTGAAGTTGTTTCAGTTCTCCTACTCTTGGCATTAGTGCCTTTTTGGGCTAAAGAGTGTCTGATATCTTTGTATATCTTTCTCGTCAGAATCTTAAAGGTTGCAGTCTTACTGTCTCTCTGGAAAAATGTTTTCCCCTTCATCCAGAGATCACAGGTTCAAATCCCAATGCTGCCACAACCATCTGTAATTAGTGGACCAAGAGAGCCAAGCTGGCTGTATTGTCAGTGAATCACAGTGACGCTAGTCAAATGTAGGCGTCTGTGAGATCATGTATGTGGAAGATGGCAGATAGCACTTTCCTCTGACTATGTTACACTGCCTGGTGTTGCAGCATGAGAATCAGTTTAAAAAGATGTGGATGACTGGTTTCATGTGTTTAAAATACAGAGAGATCTGGCTGGTGGGAAATGAAGGGAAAAAACAGCCTCGCTCTGTGAAACTAGCTAGTTCTTGGCCCCGAGTCCTACATTTGAGTCATGGTTCCTCTTGTGGATTCTTCCCTATTGCATCTCAAGGGAATTTTTTCTGACCGTCGCTGGCTCTGGGTTAATCGTCCAATCCAAAGTATCTGTCAGGCTGCCTTGTGACTATACCAAAGCAGCTAGAAACTAGAAACATTTTTTTCAGCAGTTACTGAAGCAGACATTAATTGTCTAGACACATCCTATTCAAGCTTTTATATGTCTGAAAGAAAATTGTCAAGACATTTTCACTGTATTCCAGATTTACTGGTGGCACATCACAGCCAGAAAAAAAGTGCTATTTTCTAATTGTTTAAAAGAGGATGGTCTGACCTGGAGACTCTACAAAAGAAACATATCACCAAACCTTAGCAAGATTGTCTTGAAGATTTTAGCTATTTGTGCTCTATTTGGATGATGAACACTGTGCTGAAAATAAAGTAAAAGGATGGATGACAAATTGGCTTTGAGTCTAGATATGGATAAGAAGCTTCTAAATAAATATATAAATAAATAAATAAATACCAAAAATAGTTCAGATCCTTTGCAGATTTCTTCGATGGCGATTTTGCGTAGGTTTCCCTCTTACCACTTCCAAAAGCTAATTAATGCGCACACACACACACACACACACACACACACACACACACACACACACAGCCACTCACTACAACAAAAAGAAACTCACAACATTCTTCTCCCTCTCTTTCTTTCCATGACACAAACATCAGCTCTGTCATGGACACAATTTATAAACACTCACACATCATCTCTGTCCTTCCCTCTTTCAAAACATGAGCAATGAAATACAAATCCACATGAAGCATCTTTCATTGATCGCAGTGCCAAACTTGGCATAGAACTAAGCACAAAACACCATCACTAATCACAGACTGTTCCAGGCAATTATCTTCTCAAACACTGAGCATGTGGAGGAGCGTCTGAGCTGTCACTCACAGCGGCTTGGCTGACAGCAAGCTAAGCTCGCAAGTTTTGTTCAGAGCTCTAGGCTCGGCGCCTGAGAAAGTTCCCTTACATGACGTGAATGCAAATGTCTAGTGAGCTATGCAGTGGACCTTTGCTCCAGTATCTGCAGGCTCTCTTCTCTCTCTCTCTCTCTTTCACTAACATACACACAGACAGACATACAGGCACATACAAACACACACAGCCTGAGGTGCTCAGCAAGATACAACAAAACAAGGCCTGATTCAAATAAACTTTTAGCAGCCATGCCAGAAAGTTGTGATTCAGAGACTCTGTGCTAACTGCAGGGCTCTGTGGAGGTTCTAATGTAGAACGTTTCAGGCTGAAGGACACACGGCGGGACGCAGAGACACGACCTTCTTCCTACTGTCACGGTGTGTCACCGAGTCTAAAATAGAAAAATGTTTTCACAGAATTTAATTACAAAAACAACACATAGTCAGAGTTGTGAGTTCGTAGTAGGAGTTGACAGAGAAGCCCAAATACCTGTTCAGCCACTACCTACACTGCTTTACTGAGGTGTTATTAAAGTCCAAGATTAAAGCCGTGTCAGGTAAAATACCTCTCCAGAGAAATCAATCGCTTATAGCACACTTTCCACTACAGGTTAAGAGCCTTGCACCGTTCAGCATCAATTAGCCCCGGTGAGCAAATGTCAATAACTTATTTAGCAAAAGCAAAATAATGGGGTAACAAAGTAGGCAGTAACCAAGGCAACAGTGATCATTACATTTGGTATGTATAAAATGCTCCAGGCAAAAACACAATGTTGTGTATTTAAATATATACATTTTAGAAGGAAGAAATATCCTCATTTTAGTACTGATTCCTTCACAGGTGAAACCTTAAGAGGAACCAAAATATAAAACCATATATCCATCCTCTTCTAGTTGACTCCAGATAGTGAAATTGTAAATAATTACACTTCTGCAACTGTGCATGAAAAATTCACTATAACTATAACATCACTAGTTGTGTTGAAAGGAGACTTTTTCACACGTTATATCCGTTATAAGTGATAAGTGCAGCTAACTTGTTTTGTGGATGTCAACTACATTCAGTGTATCCACTATAAATGGATAAAAAAAAGGATGTTTTTTAAATAATGTGAAATGCAATCACTGGCAAAAGGATGTGTTAAAATGCACCAAAACTAAATTCAATTTAAGCTGGTAACAGTAACTCTGCTTCACATCACACCAACCTGTTATTGATTATTTTCCTATAACTGCATGCCTAGTCATATTTTATTCTTTACTTGTCAGATTTCAGCTCAGAAAAGTGAGGAGGAGTTAATAACAGATCAGTAATCCTGCATGAGCAGCTACACGAGCAACAACTGACCCCTAATAAAGAGCTTATTTCCATCTGAGAGTGGACTCTGGTTTTCACTGAACAGATCCTTAGTGAGATTAAAATATATCTTCACGTGTCCACACATACCAAGCTGATTCACTGGGTTGATTCACTGGGTTGGAATGATTTTCTTGTCAGTGTCTGTAATAAACATGCACAATTAAAGATGCATGGACATACAGAATTACTAGGATGTATACTAGCGAATAAACTAAAATGTTTATAATAACGTCTTCCTTCTGTATTGATGTTGATGGAGACGTATGGTGATGTTTCAGGGAGCTCACATGATGGTTCGTCTTTCTGGCTCTCCATTTTAGTTAAGCTGTCATTGCTAGACCTGTGGGAGTCCCTGTTTGCACTATAATTACCAAACACACACTGTCTTGGGTATTGTACACACCTATCATATCGAACAATCTGTTATTTCTGTCTGGAGTGGTATGTTTGCTTCTTCTGTCTGATGTGATGCTGATGTAAGATTCTGTGATGCTGGAGTAAGATCCTGATACAATAAGCCTGTGGTAAGGTTTTTCTTACCGGCTACACCTGCATGATCCTGATGCACTGCATCTGCTATGGTTAATTCTGTTTTAGAACCTCTGCATAAACTATTGGATGCTGTGGACACACTCCCACCTACAAATCTTATATTTTTAATAAGATTTGTAATCAGCATAAGTTTAATATCTAAATCCTAAGTATTTGAGGTCACCCATAGTTTCTGCCAGTCCAACACTGAAGTTTTTGTTGTGGCAAAGTTTTATGGCTGTGGCTTTCTAAAACAGAGGAACAGACTGCTGTTTGTTAGAGAGGTTCCTCGTGTTGCAATATATAAAGCTCTATAATATATAATCAATATTTTAGTGGCATAACCCTGATTTTCAGTCACGGATTTCATGCATCAATGCATGTTCTCCACTATTCACATTGCCCTTGGGTGACTTTATGCAACTCCTTGAACAAAAATTCAAGCAGCTCAGATTTGTATGAAGGCTTGTGGCCATCCATCTTCCTCTTTATCACATTCCAGAGGTTTCGAGTGGGGTTCAGGTCTGGAGATTGGGTTATCCATGACAGGCTGTTGATGTAGTGGTACTTCATCTGCACCTTGATCGACCTGGTTGTGTGGCATGCAGCATTTTCCTGCTAGAAAATCCAATCCTCATTGTCAAAGCGAAAGGAAGCAACTTTTCCTCCAGGACAACCTTGTACATGGCTTAAATCATGCACCCTTCATAGATGAATGTGCCAGATTCATGCCTTGCTGAAACACCCCCAGATCATCAGTGATCCTCCACCAAATTTTACAGTGGGTAAAAAACAGTGTGGCTTGAAGGACTCTCCAGGTCAACGTCTATCCATTAATTCAATTCAATTTCAATTCAATTTTATTTGTATAGCGCTTTTTACAATGGTCATGGTCACAAAGCAGCTGTACACAATCAAAGACAATTATGGAAAGTGAGAGTAGTGAAATCAGTTTGTCCCTGATGAGTAAGCCGACACATAGGATCCATTAGATGACCAGGTGTTGGCCAAAGCTGAAAATTGGCCTGAAACTGGAAAATTTACTCCAGTCCTCTACAGTCCAATCCTTACGGTCCTTTACAAACCCAGCCAGGCTCTTTTTTGCTTCTCATTGATGAAGGGCTTTTTCTAGCTTTGTATAACTTCAGCCCTGCCTCTAGGAGCCTGTTTTGAACCTTCCTCATCATGTGCTTCATCCCAGCTGCCGTTTACCATTCTTTTTGTAGGGCACTTGATGTCATCTACCCAATGTGTGAGCGGATGTCATCCATGAGTTGGCAGTCATCCTGGTCAGTGAAGAGTCATTTTTGGCCTTTGCTGGTCTGTAGCTTTGCTGTCTCCAACATATGCAGCTTGACCTTGTTCTTATAAAACGTTGCCTTTGAAATTTTAAGGCTGGAACAAACCTGATGTTCACTGTATCCCTCTGCAATTGAAACCTTATTTTCCTAACTTAAAACTTTTCTTTTCACCATTTTTTGCATGGTAAAGCGTTAGTATTTGTCTCCAATTACTTTTATGGTACTACTAGCACTGCTGTTGCCATCCAGCTGTTCCAACTGGAAGAGGATAGTAATGACAACAGCAGTGTATCTTATACTTATCCTCGTTAAATAAGATTTGGTTCGGGTTATGCCCTAATCAGCACTTCATTAAGCAGAATGAGGTGTGCCTGTATTGGAATTCAGCAGACACAGGAATGGCTGCAATAGATGTAGAAATGCTGATTTAAGAAATTTCTGGAATGGTCTCAATTTTTTCCAGTACTATAAAATAATTACTCAGTAGGTTATATATTGTGCTCTGACCCAAACTTCCTCAGCTGGGATAAACAAAGAAAGGTTTTCCACTGTGCTGTAATGTGCTGTATGTGTTGTGCTAATAATAAGCTGCTGCTTCTTCTTCTTCTTCTTCTATTACATTACTAAACAGACAGATAAAAGAGTAAATGTGCACAGTGAGTTAACATTAGGTTTTTAGCAAAATATTATAAGCATCTGGCAGCACAGCATGCAGTGCTGTCTACACACAGCTCCAGAGAGCCTGTTCTGATGAGTATAGCATAGGTGTACTTTAATAAATTGCTCCTTGGTGCAAAGGCCTGTGTGAATAATTGCATATACATGGTACACTATGTTTTAGGGGGTAATCCTGTTTCATGCCCTGTTTCATGCCCAGTGTCCAGAGTATTGAAATGAGTATTAACATTAGAAACAGTGTCAATAAAATCCCAATTAATATGCAACACTAGTTAGAGAACAAACTGTGCAGAAATGTACGACAAAGGTTTCTCATTTCTGGACGGGTGGGAGCAGCACTGGACACTAGCCTACTTTCCATTCCTGTGCTGGAACAAGTTACTGTATGTGGCCGGTAATGTGACTTGGAGCCAAACAGCAAAGTGAAACCTTCAAGCAAAGCTTAATAATTCATTGCATGCTTGGAACTAACACATTTGCAAATGCAGATCTATAATGCAGGATAGCTACAAACTCAATTTAACAAAAAAGTTATTGTAATTGATTGAGTGATTGATTGATTGGTTGATTAAAAAGTTTGTCATCTAGTGTGTTTATGCATGTAAGGGTTTATGAAGACTGAGAAAGGTAAGCATTTTATAGCTCATACATATGAGTCACAAAATAAAAAAAAATGATTTGGTAAATACTTAAGAATAATGTTAACAATACATACATCTACATAAGCCGTTCTTGGCAACCAATCTACATAAACATTTCTAAATATTTATTTTCTTCTTTCCTTCATCCCATTAGTTTAGTTCACCAATATTGGAGAAAAGACAAGACTGAAAGTAGTATATCTTGCCACATGGCAGTAATAAAACCTCTATGCAAAAACGTAGTCATGACATAACACTGCATTAGAACAAGTCATATCAGGCTTATAACATTGTTATATACACATATATAAATCCATGTTTATTATGTTTAGTGGGCATAATACACTGGACCTCTGCTCACTTAATTCCATGGGTTTGTCAACCATTCCAAATTCTGAGGTCAGGAATCTGGGAATGATTTTTGTTACTGCTCTATGTTTTGATACACAGATCAACGCAGTAGCCCGGGCTTGCGTCTTTCAACTCTGTTTATTAGCCGAGGTCAAACCCATTCTTGGCTGGATGGACATGGAGATAGCAATCCATGCTTTTATAAACTTAAGATTGGACTACAGTAACGCTTTGTATAACGGTGTTGGTCAGATTTATCTCCGTCGCCTTCAACTTGTTCAAAAGGCTACTGCTTGATTTTTAACAAATACTCTGAAACGTTCACATATTACTCCTGTCCTTCATGCTCTTCATTGGTTCCCAGTGAGTTTTAGAGTTCAATTTCTTTTATTAATCTTATTTTTTGTTTTTAAGGCTTTCAATGGTTTTACTCCAGCATGTTTAACTGAACTGGTTTATGTACGCTGACACTGTCGCCAACTTAGGTCGTTGAATCAGCTGCTGCCAGAGCTCCACTGGTCAAAACGCTAGCACTGGGGGGATCAGGCTTTTGCTGTGGCTGCCCCCAAATTGTGGAATAATTTAAATAATGAGCTCTGATCTGTTACAGATCTTTCCACTTTTAAAGTTAAATTGAAATGATCTTTTCTCTCTGGCTTTTAATACAGAGTAGTGAACTTTTAACTGACCTTATTGTTGTCACAATTTTACTGTTTTTCTTTTGTGTTGTTCTTAATATGTGTTAGGACTTTCTTTCAATGCTTGTTTTTATGTTTGTTTTAATGTAAAGCACTTAGGTCATCCTGACGCTTGTAACAGTTGTAACTACTTTCTCTGAAGTAACTGTTCCTTATTTCTGTATTTAAGATTAAAAGAATATTTTTGACACCATTATGACACAGTAATAACAGTTATGTATTCACTCCAGAGCTTTAAGTACAGTCCACAGAATTTTGTGATTATGTATGACATGTTTGTTGTTTGAAATAACAGAGAGATTGACTTCACCATAATTATATGCATCTTATTCCAGTGATACAACTAAGATAAAAAAGTAGTTGTCAGTTGTCATGTCAGCTTTTTTTGTCTGCTGTTTTGTCTACTTGATGGAATAAGTCTCTATAAATATTTATGCAGGTTATTGGTTGTCATAAAGTGCAGGGGTTGTGCAGCTTTCTTAACATTACTGTGAAAGTGCCTAATCTAAACTACTACTAAACGCAGAAAATCTTATTTTTGATTTTAGAAATCTAATACTCCAGGTTTAATGAAGTATACTCCAGATAAAAAAAATCAAATTATAATTCTGGTTATATTTTTGTTTCATGGTGTCACCTTACTGGTAGAAATTGATTCATGATTTTATGGCTATATATTAGTGAATACACACAATAAGCAGATATTTGTGCAAAAATGCGCTGTACACAATAGGATAATGTCTTATTCTTCGTATTGTGTTTGAGTTCTATCTATTTGCCTGCGTTTACTGGTTTAGTGAAGGGGTAACATGAACATTTTCCTTTCTTTCCTTCCTTCTTTCTCTCTCTCTCTCTCTCTCTCTCTGTCTCTGTCTGTCTCTCTCTCATACACACACATACACACACAAGCAACCAATGGAAAGCAGGCCGTAATTGGAGAAGCTGAGTGAACAATGGAGATATTGTACTGGGCTATGGAAAGATAGGCAATGGGATAAAGAATGCACTCAAAAGATATAGACTGGAACTGATCAATAGCAAGTGTGTGAAAACAGACTGGGAAAAACAGATTCCGCTCACACTTAATCTCCATCTCTCCCTGTCTTTCCAGTTTCTCAATATGTTCTTTTTATTCAAATTTCTTTATTCAGGGCATGTGTGAGTGTGTGTGTGTGGCCAGAATAGACAAGAGCACAAAACAGGGTACAAACCCCAACCACTAATATACAAACACACAACATATGCAAGCAATCCAACTGCACCAACTGCTCTAAAGTCGAAGTGTTCGGTGAGCCACAAGTGTACACTTCCTCACTCCACCGTCTCCATCTGCTGCGTTCAGAAAATGAGGCTCCTCATAGTCAGCACTCATCTGTAAAGCAGGATGAGTGTAATAGTGAGAAATGCAGAGAGAGAGAAAAAAATGACTAACAAGAGTGACAGGAAAGTGAAGGATTGGGAGAGAAGGATTATGAGATGATGAAGAAGAAGAAGATTCCAGTAAGCCAGCTCTAGAGTGAAAAAAACGTAAGATTGAGGAAGGGATTCTGAAAGAGAAAGAGCCGGAGAGAGAGAGAGAGAGCGCAGGACAAGCCACTCTGCAGCAGTTTTTTTGGAATTCAGGGACAGCAACCTGAAAAATGCCAGCAAGCTAAATCCTTCACCATATACATCCTGGAAAAAACTATCCTCCAATCCTTTTGCAACACTAAAGTAAATCAGCTGTTATAAACCTGATTGTGTGTTCTTACCTCAGAGCTGCTCTGCCACTGCTCCTGCATGGCTGCGAGTGTATAAACACAGGCTTCAGGCAGAATGTACAGTGTGTACAGGCTCGACAGAACGGCTCCCCTCTCTCTGGCCAGTAAAGTGTGTGTGTGTGTCTGAGATGTGGGGCAGCCCTGAAGTGCTTTCCCATCGCTGCAATCAGCGCTCTGCGGCACATAACAAAGTCCACTGCAGGAATCCCTGCCAAGCAGGAACCGAAAAGGACCAGGGCCAGAGTGTACACCCAGAGTTGCTTAAATGTAACACAGGGGCCTGAAAACGCCACGGAGTAGCATGTTTTCTCCAGAATTGTTCGCTAAATCAGAAAAGAGAAATCTTACTGCTACCATGAGCTTAGATTTCTACAGACTCCCACTCAGTACCAAGATTTTTGAGGGAGGATGCTGAATGAATATGTGGAGGTGGGAATGCAAAAGTGTGTGAAATCGGGTATGTGGCTGAAACAAGAATCGAGGGATTGATGCATAACGCAGACAATACAAGATGACAGATAAAAGGCTAATAATATTAAATGAGCATTTTCAACATTTTTCAAATCAGTCTCTGTCTGATGCGTATACCGTATGTGCAACAACCAAGGACAAGAGTTGCACAAAGGAATAAAAAGAAAACGTGTGAATTATGTCAAAAAAAATTTATTCAACTCATCAACTCATAGAACACTTATCTGACACTTCGGTCAAAGTTATTTGTACATTCTGCTCTTAATCTGAGCTTTTCTGGTTCCTGACGTAGTTGTGTGGGAAAATGCAGAACAGCTTTTGTAAGACATTCTTTCATCCTGTCTCATCCTGTTACAGTGGGTTTGGAGTGTGTAATAAATTTGCTTTACATAGAAAACTATTTTAAGCATTTGTCAAAACTCAAAACTAACATTTAGGCCGCCATTATAGGTGTTTTTTTGTTTGTTTGTTTTTTTTTTTTTTTTTTATCAAACTAGCTTTACATATTTTCTCAATACAAGAAAACTCATTCTAATACTTTCATTTCTCTTAGGAAATCATTTTATCCTTGTCAAGATCTTGGATGATCCAGAGCCTATCCTAAGAGCTGTGGGAGCAAGAATTCTATGCCAATCTACGGAGAACGCTTCAATACACTCCATTCCAACACAGACATGCACACACACTCATTCAGGGCAAGCATAGCCAATCCACCTACTGGTATGTATTCAGGAGAAAAGAAGAAACCGGAGATATCCAAAGGAACCCAACATCGACATTGGGACACAAACAAAACTCCACACTGAGTAAATTCTAGTATAAAGTAAAATCTCTTGCACATGGTTTTCTCTTATACACTACAGAGGCAGTAAACAACATTACAAGTATATCATGGAACTATTAACTGAGCTGGGTTTTAAAACGCAGTTAAACATTAGATTTCTCCAGAATGCTTCTGAGTATCTGTATCAACTAGCTTTATCACACCAAAGCAGTAAACCCTGCCACACCCACATCCCCCCCAAAAAAAAAAAATTCAAAATTCAAATTGTATTTATCACATCCATAAACATACACAGTATGACATGTAGTGAAATGCTTTGTACGACTGATCCTTAGAAGAGAGGTAGAGTAGTAAGAGATTATTAAAAATATAAATCTATATAGGACAAAATAAAAATACAAATAAAGTTAAGAGATATATAAAAATAAAAATAAGAGTAATGAAAAATATAAAATATAGAATATAAAATATAAAGCATATAGAATATAGAAGTATAGACTATAAATAATAGGACAATATAAAATATAGGAAAATATAAAATATATAGACAGAATAAAAATAAAATAATAGAATAGAATAAAATAGAATAGAATAAAGTATGATAAATAATACGCCTACAATCCTGTTGTCATGACCAGAGTAGTGACCAATTCATTCATCAACATGGGTGCCATGACACTGAACTGACCATAAACTCTAATGTTTATATTGTGGCAAATGATTCAGCTTTCACATCATTCTGTATACAATACAAGTTAGCTCTTTTACAGCTTTTAGACTTAACAAGTAGAACTCTCCGTCAATGGCGTAAAAGGGGAAGACTCCACTACAATCAACTGTAGACATTTTTCTTACATTAATTACATAGCATTAATTTATATGCCAGAAATAATCTTCAAATATACACTATACGGCCAAAGCTTTGTAGTCATGTGACCATCAAACTTACATGTGTTTGTACCCCAAACTGTTAACACAATGCTGGAAGCATATCATTAGTCACACAATTCCATTTACTGGAAGCAAAGGACCCAAACAAGACCTAGTATAGCAATGCTCATGTGCACAAGACAAGGTCCACGGTTTACATTGTTTGGTTTGGAAGAATTTGAGTGGCTTGCTCAGAGCCCTGACCGCAACACTGTTGGAAACTGATCTGGAACTGCTCTTGTCTGACCTCAGTGGCTGATGAGCAAATTCTATGCAACGTAGCCATACTACAAAATATAAAAATTTAAAAATTTA
>JAOTRN010000008.1:4888602-4900664 GCA_028566695.1 Bagroides melapterus | reverse complement strand
ATTTTTTTTTTTTTGTTTTTTATTTTTTTTTTTATTTTTTATTCTTTTTTTCTATAAAGCAATTTAATGTTTATTTATTTTTAAAAAAAAAAAAAAAAAAAAAAAAAAAGCTTTTATGAATGTATACCTTTTTTCTGATTTGCTCTTCTTCTTTGAGTTGCAGATAAAGCTTTGATGGATTTTTCTCCTCAACTGGGCATTGCAATACTCCATTTTTATTTGGACTTCAGGAACAAGACATCAAAATAAAATAAAAATTAGATTGGATACGAGTCCTAATTTTTTCACGTTATACAATATATTATTATACAATATATTATTAATTTTGCAGGGGGAAAACGTACACAACCTTACCTCTGTCTTCTGCCTCTCTCGAAATCTTCCCATACATCCATGTGCAGACTTAACATTTCTTCTAATCTAGACACTAGACATTTGACAGAAAAATATTTAAAATAAGACATAAAGAATTTTACATGACAAAGGACAAAAAGTTGATAATGCTGACCTTTAGTGAAGAGTCCAGAGAAAGGATCCTGCTGTCGGCAGTCCCTGTAAATCAGTGCTGCTCGCACGTGACTTTTCCATGCCTCCATAATCCGGCTTTACACTAACAATACACTTATATTATTAAAACAAAATTAACTTTGTTCTTTATTATCCCTTTCTACAAGACGACAGGTTTGTGTGACGTGTACTCTTGTTATTTCTTATAAAACTCCAGCTAACGATCTGGTTCAAAGAGCACGACTCAATCCATCCTTCCGCTGCCGCATTGATAAAGAACTGCCGATGGTTCGCGTTTTCTTTTAGTTTGTCCTACTCGGCTTTCCGTCACTTGAGAGAAGCTTTGTGTTTGTTTCTTTGGTTAGCCTAGTTTGCGCGCCTTTAAGAGCAGATTAAAGTAGTACTCTGTCGTTTTAAAGTAGAAGTACGTTGTTTGTAGGGTTTTTTTTTGTTATTTAGATGTTTATTTTAGAGTTTTGTTTTCTGGACTCTAACGCGTTTAAACGGTAAATCAGGTTTTGCTAATCATGTGTGTTCTCCCTCTGATGCTTCACTAGAGAGCTGCAACATGGCCAATGACAGGTTACGTGCTTTGGAGGATGTGGAAAAGGAGATCGCTGTCGTTCTTCAGTGTGCAGGTTTCTGTCTCAGCTCGACTCCTTCTCAGATATTTTACTGAAATTGTAGCTAGCTCCAGGCAGGAGTAACCTCCTTTACCCTAGCCATTAACTCTGCAAGCACGCACCATTTAAACTGTTCATACCGCAGTGCTGTTGAATTCCCGCTTCTGATTGGTCAGATGTTGATTAAGTTTCTCAGTAGCTCTGGCTGTAAACAAATCACAGGCTGATATAAATGCTCGTGCTTTATGGGACTTGTATGTATCACGTAAACTAAGACTAATAATGAACAGACTAAAAGCTGGTTTGTAATTTATAATGTGACTTTTTCTGTAAAGAAATGTGTATATAACTTACTAAGTTCTCAACGACATAAAAGCCTTAGTCATGTCTTTTGACCTTAAGCTAGGGGGGGAAAATGTCTGTTTAATCAAATGTCTGTGTTCAGAGACAAGCTTTTTTCCATTACACATTACATGTACTGTAAACATTTAAAAAGTCAGGTGAAATGTATTCATACTTTTAAAATGGTAAATTTCAGCACCCCAACATTATTTTCCTTCGAATTGCGCACCTCAACATTTTTTTTGTCATTATTCACTGTGTGAAAAAACACTGGGGTATTTATAACAGGTATTTTCAGTACATCACAGTAATATTTAGAGGTAATATAAATCAACCCATGTTTTTTGTCATACATTTACTTATATGTGAAATATTTAAAGTGGCATAAAGTCAATAGAAAAGACAAGGAATTCATTAATCATTAATAATTGTTTGACAGTAAGTAGGCAAACATAAACAAATTGTTCCAGGCTCACTTACAATCACTCCTTTTTTTTTTTTTAGGAACCATAGTGCTGGAGTTGTCCAAAGAGAAGCATAATGCAAGTTTGTTAGACCGGCAGCTCAATCAGTTTCAAACGTCCATTAACAGGATTGAGAGTGAGCTCAGCTCGCAGATTCGCTATCTCACACAGGTAAGCTTGTCCTTTAGCATTGTCTATAGATTCATTTATCTACAAATGTGCAACACCCTCTTATAGGCTATGATATTGTATTGGATAAGCACTTGTAGATATTTTTTGTTGTAGAAAATTCAGTTGTGTATAAATAGATATAAATAGAAGTACATTATGAAAGACTTGCACGCTACAAAGGAATTTTACACATTTGTGTGACCTTAGCAGAGTAACTTCAATTTGTCTGAGACAAGAGTGTGTGCTTTTCCTTTTTCATTTGAGTAAAGGTGGCGACTGGGCAGCCTCACGAAGGCTCAACGTACTCTGCTCGAAAGGACTGCCAGATGGCCCTGAACCGTGCAGAATACGCACGTGTCAAACTAGGAGAACTAAGACGCACCTGTGAGACGATGCTCGACCCCCAGACATGACCTACATGAAGTCTTCATTGCTGTTGTTCTGGAACTGTACAAGCAAAACATCTAGATTTACTTTAGACAGTATGAAGTAAATCCTGTTAAAGACTATTGAACCTTGGCTTTGTGAGAAATCTCATTTTTTAAAAGAAAACTTTAAATTTTGTACTGCTTTCTGTGAGGTTACATTACATTATGTTGTATTAAGAAAAACGGCTTTCTTTTTTAAGTGACACCTCACTCTTTTGTAAGAAATAAATTTTTTTTTTGTTTAACTGATAAGTCTTTCACTTCCATTTTATTTCCACACTGCCATCACATTCATATAATGTAGACAGGGAAGCGGGTGAAACAAGAGGAGGAAATACAATTTCCAACACGAAAAGATGAATACATAATGCACTGAATAAATGTTTCTGTTTCTATAAAGAGCCACACATTAATAGACAAAAATGTTTTCATATCAAAGTCAATACTTAACAATAATTTATCAACAGCTGCTATTTTTGTGGTCCAATGATTCATTAATTCTACAGTCTACTCCTCAGTCTGCTGTAGAAATGTGAAATGTACTGGGAATGTTTAATCACATACATGCATAGTAACATTTTAATGTGTATTTTATAATTGTTTAGCTCATCACCAATATAGTATACTTAATTTGTTTCTATATTTTCCATGTTACATTTCTAAAGAAAGAAACCATGAACTACCACTACAACCAATCCATTATAATAAATAAAGTAATCTGAAAATAAATAACATTGGGAAGATTTAGTGGACTGCTTGTCATCCTCCATTTATGTCACCATGTACTCCTGCCGCTTGTTCAGGCGAACCTGGCACAGAGAAATCGCACCCACTCCAACGTAAACTGAAGCAGCAATAAAGCAGTTGATGGCCACTTGATTGTACAGGCTGTAGATTGCCTGGGGTGGATTTTTGCTGTGAGAATGAGACAGAAATAAGTGTTTGGTTAGACATTACCTTGATTGATTCATCTAGGAAATCTAACAGACTGAAAAGCAAAACCTTCATTGCATTGCCATATGCAAAGCAACTGTGCAGAATTTTTAATCAACAATAGCACAGGTAAGTATTGTGGTATGCTGAGGCCTATCTCTGTATGCATATTAAAAATGTGTGTCTTTTCCTGCATTATTGTCCAAATATTTAATGCTCAGGTGGTACACTGAATTTGGAATGAATATTTACTGCACAGGGTTTGCATGCTCATAAAACAATATTAGTTACTCATTATATTTCATTTGGACTGGCACAGTAGTCTTGTGTGTAGTGTTCAGCCCCTGAACTTTACTGTGTTACTCCAAACTGCAGTTCTCTGGAACTAGAAATGGAACGTTTCTCTGGAACCCCCTTCAGGGTGTATTCCTACCTCAATCCCATAGAATTTGTAATTTGCACGATAAACAAGCGATATCATTCAAAACATTGCAGGACAATTAAAAAAAATTATGCGGTCACCATATTTTTCCAATAAACTGAACAACACAGTTGTGACAAGGCATAATTTCACAAAATTTGTCCGCATTGTACAGCTTAATGGTTGCAACAACTCACTCATTTCTTATGTCTTCCTCAGTAAAGGGAACATCCTCGATCAGCACAGCGGATTTTGCACTAAAGAAGATCCCCAACATCGCCTGGATAATAACACAGTGTCAGTATCACATAACCTTTAACACGGTAAATACAGGAAATACAACAAATCGATAACACAGTAAATAAAATTATCAACGGATTAGATCATAACGGCAACTTTATTTTAATTACAATAATCTCAATCCCTTTAAACAAGCAATGTTAAATATCAGTGGTAGGACATTTTAGCTAGCGATCAATGACAAGGAGATGACGGCCGAGGCTTACCAACATGACGACTCCCCAGATGCTTAACACAATCCCACAGGCGGCTAATTTTGGGCCGCAGAATAACAGAGACGGCATTGTCTCTGTGTTTTAAAGAACGGTCAAGACAAAAAAGGAAACACTAGCACAGGCTAAAGACTTCAATGATGGCGAACGCAATCGCGAAAATGGTCGCTAGACAACTCCTTTCCACTCGGCTATTTTCGTTCGCTTTCGTCTCGGCTCCTCATTTGATGACTTCTGACCGATCTGACGCTGTACGTCTCGTGTTGCATTGTGGGATTGCATATCTAGTAACCGTGCTAGCAGATTAGAGAAAACTAATTTTGATGTTATGACTGACATAATTTACTCGTTTTGAAAGAACAAAGTTGTTTAATTACACGTTAGAATTTTACTCTTGCTATTTGGGAATTATATGTAGTTAGTAAATTGGATAACTATTGCCGCAGATAGTAACCTTGGTAGCTAGCTAACGGTTAGTGACTCCATAAACTTTGCTAGAATGACTTCGTCTTCAGCAAAGGTAAGAATGTGCACCTGCTGGTCATAAATGGTAGATACATTTCATTTTGATTTACATATCTTATCTTCTGTAAATAGGTGGGTGAAATCTTCTCGGCGGCTGGATCTGCCTTCAGTAAATTAGGGGAGCTCACCATGCAGCTGCATCCTGTAGCTGATTCATCTCCTGCAGGGTATGAGGCGACTCTGTGACTTTATATTTCTTTCTTTCTTTCTTTGTAGATTTTATTCTCTTATTAAACAAAACTAGCAGGACGACGTTGTAACTAGTAATGTCCTCCTTTGATGTCAAAGCAGTATTCAGTCACTAACTTCTCACAGAAATAACGAAAATACATATCTCTTACATTCAATTCAGTATTTCACATTTAATATTTTTTATGACTTTTGTTATATTTTTCTAGTCCACTGAAAGGTCGTTAGCAGATTTTTGCCTGGGCATTACTGATATTGCTACTTATTCCCTGTCTCCACACTTTTCTTTAGAGCCAAATGGACAGAAACTGAAATTGAGATGCTGCGTTCAGCTGTGAGCCGCTTTGGTGATGATTTGAACAATATCAGCTCCGTCATTAAAGAACGCACAGTGTAAGTTTTAACTCACTGATTGTCTGTAGCCATGTTACTCATTAAGGATTTACAGTAGGTATGTATTTAATTATTTTCATTGTACCACTGCACTGAATTCTCTGTGTCTAATGGACATTATTCTGATTCAGAAGTTGTTGAAGTGTCTATAACTATAGCTTTGACAGTTGAGCTGCCTTAAAGCAAAGAATTTGTATAGTAGGGACTTCCATATGAATATGTAATAATAATTAAGAAAAAAAAAGTTTAATTGTTGATATGGTGAAAACATTTTCAGTCAAGAAATGTTTATTTAGCTTTTATGGAAGGAGCCTCCAGTAGGGTTAAAGCTGTAACTTTAGTTTCCATACACAGGAAAGTCTTTAGAACACAAAGCTTTGCATTTACTCAGTAACATTACACTGGATTTTTCTTTTTTGTCTTATTAAATTTAGATATTATTAAGATAGGGAAAAATATAATATACAATTTATATTTTATATAATATTTAATTAATCTATATATAACTGGTAGATTTTAGTGGTGTATAAGGATTAAAACATTAAAAGAAACTTGGAAATAACTTTGGGTTGGAGACAGTAACTCCAGCATGTTGTTTTGTTCCTTTACATATGACCAGGGTAGATAGCATTAACAAGCCTTGTTATCACATGACATCATAACATGTAATCTGTTGCTCTCTCAGTGCCCAGATTAAGACCACAGTAAAGAGGAAGCTCTATGAGGACAACAGAGTCCCTCTATCATCAGAGCCATCCCAAAAAACTGCGAAGAAACCCACTGTTGCCATGGCTACGTCTCCAGCGTCCAGAGATCCAACATCAAAAGTTGTGACAGTAGGATTGCAGGGTGCTGCTTCCTTGTCACATACAATTAAAAAGCCAAAACCTGCAGGTGACCAGTGTAAAAATGACTTTCAGCACATTGCTTCAAAAAACTGTCTTGATTCACTGACAAAGTAGTGAGTTAACTGAATAATCCTTTGCATCAGATGTGACACTCAGTGCCCTGAATGACTCGGATGTCAACAGTGATTTGGTGGATATGGAAGGATTAGGAGAGGGTTCCACCAAAAGACCCAACTTCGATCAAGGTAAGAGTGTAATTATATTTTGAGGTGGTTGTAAAATTGAATGCAGTGAATAGAAGATACATCTCCATGCTTTGTGTAATTGTAATGCATTTTGTGTGTGTGAGTGTGTGCAAGCCATTTATATATGAAACCTGTTTATGAATACTTTAATTAAAGTTATGGTTATAGGTTAGCTTTGATTGTTTTAAGCTTTACACATATTGAGCCTAATTTATTAAGCTGAATATGAACAAATAAATAATTCACAGGGCAATTTACATAAGAAATTATATAAATGAAAATCCAGCTAGTATGCATAAATTCATATATAAATATATATGGACATCTCACCATCACATCAATATGTGGATTGTCCCCAAATAGTTGGCACAGATTCAGAACCAATCAATTGTATAGTTAGTCTTTGTATGCCATAACATTAATAATTCACTGGAACTAAGACGCCCAAACCTGATGTATATCCCCACAGCACCATTTAGTGGAAAGCCTACTCAGAAGTGTGGAGGTTATAATAACAGCAAAGAGGCGATCATATGGAATGGGATGCTATAAAAATCACATGTAGGTGTGATAGTCAGGTGTCCACAAACTTTTGGCTATATATTGTATCAACATTACATATGTGAATACAAAGAAAATCTGGCATGTATATCTGGCAGAAATCTTTTTGAAATCTAGTTTGGGGTATAAAAAAATTATGCACACTTTTAATGAAATAATGAACTCAAGGTACCCAACCAACTGTCTCCAGCAAACATTTAACTCTTTTTCTTCCTCCTTACAGAGTGTCTGAGTTTGGACTCCAGCCTTATAATGAACTCCAGCGACCTGCCACTACTTTCCCGGTGAAACAGTTGTGAGTGAACTACCAGAAGACCAATGCAAACTCATAGATGTGACATAAGCCTTGGTTCCTTCATGAACACTGGTAGAGGAAAACAACTACAAACAAAACTAATCTCAAACTCTGATTTTTATGATACCAGAGAGGTATTTTTGAGTTTGATTGATATGTTGGGCTTTAAGTGAAGACTGGCTTTGAACATGTTAAACATTTCCATTGAATTGTTCAGCTCACCGAGTAAAACTCTTACAGTTGCACAGTTATTGCTCTTGTATTATATTTTTTAAAAAAACTCTGTCAAAGAGGGATGTGACTATTACTCCCGAAGAAGTTTATCCATTGGGTCATGACACAATGTATAATCAAATAAAAAATGTTAAATACAGTATCTTTTATTTTCCTGATCGGTATATACAATGCAAAATACAAATTCTAAGTTGAACATTTTGTATCTACTAGAAATGAGACGTTACCAGGTACAGAATTATGCTCAGAGGGAATGAATATATTTTTATATACCTCACTGCTTTATACTACAGTTCATAAAAATACATCTTCCTCTTCTGTTTGTTGTGGCTACAACATATTTACATCTCAAACACAAGAGGCAAGAGTGTGTGTGTGTGTGTGTGTTTATAGATTGCTCTATGTGCTTACAAAAACTCAATTCCCAGCTTCATATTCCAGCTTTGTAACAGTCACTGATTAACTCTCATCCTTCATCCTTTTTAAAGAAGACATGTGTATAAGATGCAGAGCCTCCCAAGTGAGAGAGAAAAAAATGACAAAAATGTACAAACCTAAAGTAGAATAATAAAAAAACAAAAACATTTTTCAAGTTATGTCTGAATTTCTACCAGATACAATTATGTCCAAGTTGCTGAAAAATGCTTTCTAAACAAAACTGACCATTTCTGACTTTACATAAATAATACATTTACATTTAAATGATCAATATGTTCATTTAAGAAAAAAGAAAGAAAAGGAAAGAGAAAAGCCACAGAACGCAGGGAAAAAACGATTGAGTCTTCTTTCCTATTCTGTGATGTACTTATATCTATATTGCACAATCTTTTTCAAGACTCAATTCAGATCCATTGGTATTCATTTAAACATGTACAACTGGAGACTTTGACAATATGTGCAAATGTCTTTGGAATTACTTTACAAGGCATTTAATTGTACCAGCAATAAAGCTAAAAAGAAAAGAAAAAAAAAAACAGGAAAAGGCATTTAAAAAAATCTTTCAAGAAATGATTTTTGCAAAGTGAACTAAATGCTGAAATTGAAATATTAGGTCAGAATGTAGCTGCTGAGATCCTAGGTTGAAATGTAACATGGTTGAAAGCTGGTGTTTTTCTAGTCAGTGTGAGATGCACATGCTCCACAACAGTCCTGCTCAAAGACTGAAAGCATTAATGCATTTGTCAGCAAAAAAAGTCTGTAATCAGCAATACTGTACATCTGTTCGTCAGTTTTGTTTTTTGCTTTTTTTTTTTTAAATACAATAACCCTACCAAAAACATGGAAATATGTTCCCACTTACATAATGCAATTTAGACTTGCATTAATAATGTTTAACACTGCGCAAAGAAAAAAAAAAGATTGTCTAAAAATTTAACCATGTCTTATTTTTGACATGTAATACGTTACAGATCGGCTTGTGTAGCTTCATTTGTGTTCGTTTCACCCACAGGGTCACGTGGGTGCTTTTGCAAAATAAATGCGGCCTGAAAATAAATATGGTAACATTTCTGCTAGTAAATGCTAGTGAAAACGTGTGCCTGATATATGGTGCAAATTCCTGGGCGTGCTTTATCAAAGTGAATATATGAGAAATTTGCTCTTGTTTTTCTACTTCCATATTAAATATAGACCAATGTAAAGGAAAGGCTTTAAAGCATGCTGACATTCTGCTATTCTAATGCTTGTGAGAAGGTTTTTTTTAAATGAAAAATTAATAAAATAAATAAAATGTACATAGATGAACCTTTAAAACTAAGATGAAAAACATATGATACAGGAACACAACTGTTCTCTAAACAGTCTACTAATCTAAGGATAGTTTGTTAATTATGATTAAAAAAATACTTTTTGGAAGACCTCAATAGCTGTGGATGAGATTAGAAAAACATGTTCTGAACCTGCTGAAAACTGTAGGTGTAAATGACAATTAGATTGCGATTGCTAAAACACTGTCATGATCATGATTACTGTGTTAAATCCTGACACCTGTCACAATTGTAAAAACGCCTTTGACCTTGTGCAAATAAACTATTAATAAGTCAGATGATACTGGGCTGCGCTGCACCATTCCTGGCATTGAAATATTTTCCATCTTCACCCCTATGAAAAAAAACTTTTTCAAAAGTTCCCTTGGAAAGGTTTTTCAGCGAATCATGTGGAACTGAAATCATTCCTTAAAGCACCGAGTAGTGAGATGGAAAGCTGTTGGTTCTGAACAGAGCCCAGTAAGAAACGTCCTTACTCTGCCAGTTGAACTGGTGTGGTTTAGATGCTGGGGTGCTGGGATGTAAACGGCGAGGGAGGAGAAAGCGAGAGAGCGATGTTCTGAGGGCTTGGGCATACGGCTACAGCGCTTGAGGGAGAGTCCACAGACTGGGAAACACTGCACAGAGAAAAAAAAAACACTACATTAACATTACAGACAGAGAAGAGAGAAAATGAACCGTGATGTAATTTTCAAAGCTGCCCATTAGTGCAACAGATGTTTCCCTGTTTTTAATGTCTCACCTGACAGTGCAACTAGTTATGTGGGCAGGACCTGTAACTCCAGCAACAAAGAGCTTTTTAGGTGGACCGTCAGATTCTACTCCACCTGATCAGGCAGGTCAAAATCAAGAACATGAAGTGCAATGTTAAAAAGGGACATTAAGACATTTCATTTTGAATATTTGATATCTAGGACAAAAAAAACAATCCTTCACACAATTTTAACTTGGTTCTTACCTTTTCTTTTTAAAGGTGCAACCACTGGCCATCTCACAGATGAACTCACTGACCCCCTGGAGGAAATCAGAAATACACTATTACGATGTTTCACAAGCGTTATGCTAATAGCACGATGAATTTAATTATTTTCAAGATACAGGAGTGTCAACATTGCCAACAAGAAAATCCAAGAAGGCAGAAAACAAACAGAATTTGAAGTCAGAAATAAATCCATGTGTTTCCTGTTTGTGGTCTTTTCCCTTTTCTGTCAGCCCTGTTTCATATGTGTTTGGTCTTTATATGTGTTTTACTGGAATATGCCCTGTCCTGCACATTTTTTTACATACTCTAACACATCCAGTTTTAGTAATGAGCTCCTTAACAACCATTCCTGATTGTTAGAGCAAGAAAATAAATGTCTGGACAGGTGGTACTCCAGGACCAAGGTTGAAACTATAGTTTCCAGGAGTCTCCTGTTCAGCCATAAGGGACAAAACTCATAAATGCTAGATATAGACTGTAGATGTTGGCACCTCTGCATAGTGTGTTCATATCCAGTCAGAATTACAGGTACAGATGGAAACTCAAACTTCTACCTTTTCTCAGAAATAACCACAGCGGACTGAACTAGCTACTATTATAACTAGGACTTACTCTTCCATCCTCCAACAGCAGTACCCCAACCACCGTGTCCCCCCTTTAGAGAAAGCTCAAATTTACAAGCTATGATCCAAAACTGCAGATTATTATTCAGGATGTTGTCTTATTAGAAAATGGCAGTAAGAAAAGGGAAACTTTTATCTAATTAATTAACATCAAGTTATACCCTGAGTTCTGACTTCATTTAACTGTAGAAGTCACTACCACTTTTCAGCTGTAGATGTTATTGTCATTACACAGGAACAGGGTTTCTATGCGAATGAGAAATGGGTGACAACCATAAGCAGAGTCTATTAAGATTCTATACAACACAAATTACACTGTAATTACACTAAGGATTGGACCAGAACACAAAACTCCATGGGATGTCAGACTGAGAAACACCAACACTGTCACTACAGTGCTTTTCTAAAGAGTAAAATCACAACACAGCCTCGTTTAAAGTAAGAGTTTGATCCTTTCTAAGTTCTCGTAGGATGAGTTCTAGACACTTCAGGCAGTTTTTATATCAGCTGCTTAATTAAGTTGCTAAAACCAATTAAAATTAAACTACCAACCACCGAGAACAGATCAGATTGAAATGCCACAGGAATATATTTACTATCATCATTTCTGCTTTAATCATTATATCTTGAGGAAATCGATGTCACCGACTCAAGTAGCATTCCACTAATTTTACTGATTTATTTTTTTTTTGCAGAACAATTTATTTTGCAAAAGAATCATTGGTGGAGAATAAAAATGCAAAATGCTTCAAAGTGCATGTATTCACATAAAAACTGTCTAACATGAATTGAATTGCTCGAGTTTTAAAAAAAGGTAAACTGCCCCTTTAAATGTGGCATATGTCATGATATAAGTCAAAAAAATACTATAAAGAAATTCAGAAAAAAGTACCGTTTTACAGTTTAGTTATATTTTATAGATAAGGTACATCAAGAAACTTTTACTGTTCCAAAATAATGTTAAGTACACTGTTAAATGGTCACTTTTCATTTATTTGTT
>JAOTRN010000008.1:4867948-4878249 GCA_028566695.1 Bagroides melapterus | reverse complement strand
GCTCAGTTGTATAAAAATGAGATATGAATGTAAGTCGCTCTGGATAAGGGCATCTGCTAAATGCTGAAATGTAATGTAATTCAGTTAACCAATTCTGTCAATTTTACAAATACATAGATGTCCCATGAACGCATCAACATCACAATGAACCTCTAGAATTTTGTCAACCCCATGGGTCTATTTTTTTGTGATGTACCTAAAATGACATACCGAGATGTAATGCATGGAAAACGATGTCCTCCAAGATCACCTGCATCTTCCCACTGCTTTCTGTTAAGTGACTGGTGCTTTTCATCTGGCCAGGGTCCTGGTACTGGTTCTTGGTCTATTAAACCCATAGACTGGAATAAGATCACACAAAAAAAAGCAATTTAGGATCAAATGTTTTACAATAGCATTTTATCTCCAATAATATTTCGCATGAACACTGGGACAAACAGACTAAGAGAAGACTACAAGGCCTGAGAAGGGATCACATCTGAATCACTGAAACATCTGAATCACTGTCAAACCTCAGCTCTTTTCCTCCTCTCTTCCTGCTGTTTCTCAAGCTCAGCTATTCGCAAACTTAAGTCATCCCAGTGCATGATGGGAAGGTCCTGGTCTTGTGTGTAGGGATCCTGGTGGTGATGAGGCTGGTTCTGTGCCATAAGGCTGTCACCAGGAAGAGAAGGGTCATCAGCATTCTGTTCTTCCTGCCCAGTGCTGTCCACCTCCTCTTCCATGTGCTGATCAGTGAGGCAACTCATTTGAGACTGAAGCCATTTGTGCTTAAATGAAACTTCATATATCAGTAATAATCTTTAATATCTCTGCATCCTAAATGCAAGCTTTTGATATAATAGACATACACAAATAACAGGGTGTTGGTGTAACACTGAGGATCTCACACACAAACTTACAGGGATATTATTTAACGTGCTAATTTGTTTATTTAACGTGCTAATTTGCCTTTAAAAATGAAACAAGGCAAACAAACAAAACTAAACTTTGTGCGGCAGTGGAACAAATCTTTTTCTTAAGTAATCAGTATGCAGTAGGAGAAAGTTCTGAGGACCATACCACACATGCCATAGTCTATTTTTCTAAGGGGGCGGATGACAGGAAGTCAGTTCCTTACCTCTCCTTATCGCTACGCTGATCTTGACACAAAAACTGCCATTACGGTGCAAAAGTCACGGTATATCGAAGAGGTAAATCACACCGAGTTTAATTAATTGCGTCTTATTTGTTAATCATTTCTCCACTGTGAGGAAACCCCCACCCCATCTTACATTTCCCGCCGCCCCGCCCGCTCGCGAGATCCTTCCGTGGCCCTGTTTGTTTTAAGCGAAACTTTTTATGTTCCGTCGGCGAAGTTTTAGAGAGCGATGTCGGTTTCTTGCGCCCCAAAAAAACAAACCGACAAGTTGAAATCTGCACTCTACGAAACGCATATGAGCTCTATCTACTTTTGGAACCAAAAGTGGAAGGGGCGGCCTGACTGGGAAGGTTGGGAAGAAACTTAGGTGTCCAATTTCACAATGTTCGGAGATGACGCCTGAAAGCAGATGGAAAACCTCAGAAATTACTCGCGTATTTCACATAGTTGATAAAGGCGGAGACACAGTGTTTATTATGTTCATAAACAAATGCTCACTCTCTGTTGACATACATTGGTTTTTTTTTCTAAATATTTGTGGCTTAATAATGCTTAGATTCAAGAGAGAACATATTTGTGAATTGATCCATATGCAGTTAAATCTAGCCTCTGTGTTACTTGCCTCTAGAATGGCAGCAATAAAAATCTGTTACAAATATAAAGTACAAATAGCATACTACAAATGCTGTTCACATAAATATAGAGCAGATTATATTGTATTTAGGCTGAATTCTGATCTTTCTTACATTTCTTACACAATTCTCTGACATGATACTTTTCAGAAATCTTCAAGGTGTTAACCTGTGTTATATGCCCATGAAGGGAAAATGCTTATATCATATTTTTAATGCTTGTCAAACTGACTGAAAATCATTTTGAAAGGACATGTGAGACGCTTGGGACAAGCTGTTTGGAATTTGAATTTACTTCTAGCATTCTTCATGGCACCAATAAAATTAGATTATAGTAACAAGATTTGGGAAAATTCTCCAAAGGTATCAGCATATTTTAAATTTGTATTCTGAATTTTCTACAATTCATTTCCTGCATTAATAATAATAACCATTTCCAAATTCATAACCAAAAGATCATTATTCAAATGATTAAGCAAAAATAACTAATATTAATATATAATGTAATAATAATATAAAATACAAATATTTTATCATTTATTTCTGCAATAGCAGTGTTATAAAATACTTCTCCAAAATTAAAATTAACACTGTGCCCTAAGTAAAAATCACTGAATAATCTCTTATGAAGAATATTAATTCTTTGGAAAACTTTCAAAATGATTTATTCTTGGTCATACAATTAGTCTTGAACATAAGTTCAATATAAACATATGTAATGATCTAATGCTACTTATTTTTTATCTATATATGCATCAAAATGTGTGTAATATATTAGTCATGACAAGTATATGTTCCTGCATATGTTCCTGTCCGTTTTTTTGTCACATGAATTGTTACATCTATCAAGCAGTACCACAGCAAATGCTTAGCAACATTAGTTGAGTTTTACTTATAAACACAGAAAAATATGCTGTTATTTTATAGTGTCCCATTGTACCTGAATATTCATAAAATCCTACTCACAAAGTATACATTTTGGTTTACTATTTCCTTTAAATGTGTAAGTTTACATTCTTCATTTGGAAATATTTCTCAGAATAAATTTTAAAAACCAATCAATTGCAGTGTAACCTTAAAAATAACATCTTACTGAAAGAATCAGTCTTTTTTTGAACATTCAGAGGACCTAGGCATGTTTATTTTGCCTCAATCAATGAAAAGTGATTAATTCTACAATTCACATTGATTAGGAAATACGTTTACTGCATAAGGCAATAAACAGTTCGGTTGAATCAGTTCAGATGAATCAGATGAAGAATTGATTTGATTGCAAGTGATGGAGTGCTTGGGGTGACTGGTGAGAAGTGCATTTGCCTTAATTAACTGCTACTAAACATCTCTAAGTATTATCTGTTTGTACATCTGGTGCATTGAGAACCTGCCACTCAGTGGCATTAACCAGTCTGTAGTTGATTTCTCTGTAGGTCTGAAGGTTTGCCCGTCGTTGTTTCCGTACTTCCTCATAGAGGCTCCGTATGACTGGATTTGGAGGTGGCAACCTTGCTGTTGTTGCCAGAATCTCATAATAATCCCACTGCTCAGAGTTTATATTCAGGAGACGGTTCACTGGAACACCCTTCTGTATCTTTGTTTGCATCTCACTCTTTACATCCTCTTCCATCAACTCACGTGAGGGCAACTGCACAGTGCCGTCAAGAACAGCAAGTGCAAACTGGACCTGAAGGAAAGATGAAACAAGGAGACAATTACGCAAAAAGCACGAGATCTACAGTAGATGATTATATCACTGACAACACATCCTGTTTTTCAGATGTTTTTTTTTTCAGATGCTCACCTGATAATGGAAGTGAAGAAAAGGGCAGATGTTTTTGCAAAGACCTATAAAAAATAGTGAGGGAAAGGCTGGAAGCACCAGGTACTTGTAAAGAGGAGCCACTAGGTGGTACTGTACCTCCAGGCCAAGCTGTTTCAGGCAAAGGAATGGGAAGTGGTAATTGTATCCAGTGCAAAGCAGAAGAACTTGAGCGTGGGCCACTGAACCATCCTGGAAGAACAGAGAGCCATCATCCAGAACCTTCGCTAAAGGAGATGCCTGCCTGATTTCCGGTGGCAAAGGAAATGGCAGGGATTGCTTATTATGGCTCAAAATCACCTAGAGATGAGATAATAAAATAGTGAGGGAATACGTCAGTCTCTACCTCTGATACAGCTGACAGCCACATACAGCTCGATTTCCAATAGCCCACGTGTACATCATAAGTGCGTTCTGAATGACGATTGCATATCCTACAGAGAGGTGACAAAGGAAAAACCAGCATAAAGTGACTTTGGCTTTCTAAAAATAAAGTGTCATTTTGAGCCACAACCAGCTACCAGAACAGCTTCATTTTACCTTGGCATCGATTCTACAAGAATGTGTATTGTACTGGGGGGATGAACAAGATTCTTTCAAAACATAATCCCTCAATAGATGTTTTGATGATGGAGGTGGGGAATGCTGTCTAACACAAGACAGTCTCCTTTTTTCTTTACTTTGTCACCTAGCTGTAGATTAGATGCTCCTACACAAAATGTGGGCAAACAAAATTTCTTTAGATAAACGTAAATAAAGTAAGGAAACAGTACAGTGCATCACATATCCTTTTCATTTGCAACATTATCCCTGTATATTAGATGCTGATTTCACCTCGGCTTTAGCTTGAGCCAGTTCCAACGATATGTCAATCCCAGATGGTCCAGCACCCAATACCACAACAGACTGATGGGCAAAAGGCTCTGGGCAGCGATAAGAGTGACTGTGCATCACCTTTCCTGAGAAATCAACAGAGAGCAGTATGGTAAGAGTGTATGAGCAAAATGGTTTGCACTTTCAGGGTCATGTTTGTTTTGTACTGAACATTTGCTGCACCTTTAAAATGCTCTATTCCTGGAATGGAGGGCAAATGGGGCGCAGAGTAATGACTGTAGAAAAGGAAGGAACACATGAGTCATACCTAGAGGTCTGTTGCTCTTTTCTCCTTGCAGCTTCTTTCACACCTATTCCTTATGAATGGCTTAAACAGTACTCATTCATATTCTAGCAGAGTATTAGAGATCAATTAAAAAAACAAAAACAAAAAAAATTAGGATAATAAAATACATTTTAAGAAAATGCCACCAAGGGTTCAACTTCACACTGACTACAGGTTGATTTTGTGTGTCTCAAGAGCAGAAATGGCATTCCTCACCCACTGCAGATGAACACAGAGTCGAATGTCTGTGTGCTATGTCCTCCGTGCATGCTACGCAAAATTACCTCCCACCTCATGCCCCCCCCTTCATCTGTCTCCATGGAGATGGGTTTCACCTCTTCCACCATAGTGTTGAACTGTCGGGGAGAGGGAGACAGGGCCATCACAAGCATTACTTTAGCCTCCAACACGAAAACGTTACTCACTAATACCAAAGGACATTTACAAGCCACTCCCCATTGGCCTACGTGCACATCTGATTGGCTGTGTTTTCTGCTACTGTCTCTATGGCAGTGTTTTCAGCCAGTGGTCAATGAAATTGATACTATTTGAAAATCTAATGAACATTGCTGCAGTTGACACAGAAAATGAGATACTCTGAACAATATGTTTAAATATGTTTCATACAGTATTTTACCGTTTATAAAATATGCTAGGAAATAATAATGACAGGATGATTTTGGTTTGAAAACCTTAATGTGTGGCGTGACATCATGACTCTTGCAGTATGTCTCTAAATAATGCTGAACATCCTGGTGGGTCAGAAAAGAGGGCAAGTGCAAGTCAAAGGGAAAATCTGGAAACATCATGACCTCTTTAGGCAGGTTGGTTCTGAAAACAGAGAACATGTTGAGCAACAAAAGAGTGCAGCACACAGCATTAAATGGGGTATTTGCACAAATGAGCATCGATCATTGCTATGATCAATATGGTCCAATTGTAGTAAGCCAAGGTGAATGAAGTTTTACATCAGACCCTTGGGTGACATGTAACAATGTACCATGTATTCTGCACCTAGTAGATATAATTAATGACATCTGTTGATGTGAATAATTGACCAACTCCTATAATAATTGCTCCATCCATCAATACGGCGTCAACACCATAGTACACTTGGGCACTAACACTGATGTGGATATATGGCAGTCACCTCTTACACAGTGTTTTGCTCTGGTATGCTCTTGCACTGCAACATTTTTCAGGTTGCCTTTATATACTACATGCAAAGTGTTAAAATGTCTCTATAATATGACTAGCGTTGCTAAATCTGGTCCAGAATCAAAACATTTGACAAGTGGTTCTATGAGCCTCCTCTTTCGATGGATTTTTTTCCTATACAGATGGTCAAAAAAGAGGTGTCCTGTAAATACTGTATACCCCCAAACCCTGTGAAAAGTGGCCAACTAACAATTTCTAAACACTGGCCAAGAGTGTTTTTCAAAATAATATTTAACTTCTGTGAATACACGACTGTAAGTGATATGCTACCTGAGGTCTCTGTACATGCTGCTATGGATCGGCCGGACATCGTCAGAAGTGCCCACGCGCTCATCGTAGCACCACGTGCCTCCCACGTCCGCGCTCTGCTCGAACACCACGGGTGGCTCGAACGATTCGGCTCGAGACAGGATATGACGAGCTGCACATAATCCAGCTGCCCCTGCTCCAACTACAGCAACACGTTGTTTCCCCGTACGATTCATCTTCACATTTGCTCACGGTATAGAGCGATGAAAATGAAAGATAAAGCACACACAAGCACGCACGCACGCACGCACGCACACACTCACACAGAGGAGTCAAAATGCAGTGGTTTAAGATATTGTCTCCAACAAAAGATACAGGAATACAGCCCGGGAATATATACAGTATAAAGTGGCTTTAGGCCAACGAATCACTCAACATGAACTTTTGAAACATGAATGCCTTTTTTTATTTAAAGCAACAGATATGCTACAAAAGATTTGGACGAGTCATTAAGTCAACTACTAACTACTACCGCGTTCTTATCACTTCTAAACTTTCCTAAAATGTCCTATTGCTTATCACTTACAGATCATAATACAGCATATAAAATCTCATGACTTTCCCCTCAGAGGCTATTAATATTACTGGATAGACTACCAAGAAACTTGTTTATTCTAGTGTAAGTCTAGTTTATAGAGCATTAGACAGAAAAAGTGAAATAAAAGCCTTACTATTTAGGGTTTACGTAGTCATTCTATACTATTTGTATGAAATAGTTTTCAAAAAAGTTAGTGTTAAATCTTTCATATCCCTATTCAGACACCCTAAATTTATGGGATATAAGTTACAATGGCACGTTGTAGTACAGTCTGGAGTGATTTACATTTAGTTTAATGGAGCTTACTTTAAATCAGTAAAGACGTCATGAGACTCACTAATTTCTTTGAACCTTTATTTTTCCTCTCTATAAACTTATGTTTATTTTTATGTTTATTTTTTCCTGTGGACATACAGGAAATGTATATGCAGTTGAAGTGTCAAATTTGTTTGCTGTTGGATTTCAGCAAGTACGACAATGTGTAATATTAAGCTCGGTGTCGAGTGGTTGTTCGAGGTGATATTCTTTACATGGCATGGCTTTACACGGGTGAGGTCCTATGAGAGGCTATAGAGGAAGGTCCATGATTTTATTGAATCTTACCAACAAATCTACTTCGCCGTGTGCACCCGCAGTTTCATTTGTGACGTTCCAGAACTGGATAGAATGGATGAGTCACATTCCGAGCATGAGTCATTTAAATATTTATTTATTTACAGAAGTCTGCAGGAATGCTACATTACAGCTCTGTTAATACTCAAGTGGCCAATAGTTTTATGCTGTGCCTCAGTGTTTTCCCTATTTTCTATTTAATATATTATTGAGTGCAGTGTTTGAAATATGTTGGTATGCAAATACCCAGTAGAGGTTTCCCTCTGTAGATTGCTATATTAATACTATAAATCCAGTGTACAACTGATACATGTGACATCCACACCAAGTAGCACAATACATTTATTCAATACTATTTAATTGTCGGGACAGATACTGGAACAAGCAATTCCATTTGTACTCAATATGTTAAATCACCTTAAATACGTCTCTGTATTGTCATTTCAACTGAAGTAATTTTCGATTGATTCTGAGATAGCAACTTATGCCAGGTGTGTTTCCAGAGTGCTTAATAGTGATCATTCACTGAATTTTGTACATTGTCTACCTCAATGATGCCCTACTTAGTGTTCTGTACTCAACAGTCCATATCATAAATAGTGCATAAGTGAGTAATTGTGTGATTTCATCCACAGCTCACGAACATTGGCCTTTCTTACAAAAATATCAGTGCCCGTTTTGATTAAATAATAAAATAAAAACTAATAAAGATTTTAATAGTAAAAATTCTAATAACTCAAGCTCTAAATCTGTTGGCCTTTCTTTTTTGCTGTAAGAGATTAATACATTCTTCCATGTGTCTTATCTGAACAGAATAGAAGAGGGAAGAGTTTCTTATTGCATATGCACTCGAGGCAAAGGATCAACTGAAACCCATTCTGCTTGACTCTAAACATCCCTTGAGCTTCCAAAATGTTGGATGCGCCAACATTCAGGAATGCACTCTTGGAAAAAAGATTTCTTCAAGGGTTTTTTTAAATCACCAAAAAAGTGCAGGTAAAATCAGGTCAGTTTATCAGTGGGACTTGGTTCACCATGTTGTCACTGGATTTCCCAAGGGTGAAGCCAGTGAGGTCAGAAAGTCATCTGGTGGATCACAAAATCTTGTCATGGAGATACAGCTACAGAGATGTACAGCATGTACAGCTGCAGAGATGTACAGCTTTGCTGGGATTTTCAACTGATGAGTCGCCATCCATGATAAGACATCTGCCAGAAATGCTGAGATGTGTCTGTGGGAGTAAAGGAGAGGATCAGTTGAGCATCAGCAGCACAACAATGGTATGAAAACCCATGTGAGTATATGACTTCACCTAACAGAGTGTGCACAGATGGAAAACAGAAGAAGCCCCATCACTAAGCCTTGTGGGAAACCTGTGGAGAGTCTTCATATGACCATCCATCCAGGTAAGGTACAAACCTTTGTTATTCTCTAAGGAGGATGATGACTGGTGATAGTTTGGTTGACCTAGAGGCATGAAGCTTCTCAGTAATGACCATTAAACAGAATTTAAAGATAAGATCATTGCATATATTTTACAGGTCTGCTTATTTAAGCATAGACAGTTGATCAAGAAACACTATTAAAAGTAGCTTGGTTTTAAGTGATTTTGACAATTCATCAGAATACAGTCATTTTAATTAGTTTTACAGACAAATTGGGTAACCATTTAAATAATCATTAAAAGAGAGGAATTTCAGCCAAGTCATTTGTATGTATTTGCCATTTGCCCTAGTGATATTCAGTGAGGACCAAAACTGTGGGAAAAGGAGAAAAAACTATCTTATGTAATTAATTCCCAAAACAGTGGCTTTCAATGTTAGTAACATTAGACAGATGGACATGTATCTATGTTATTTTAACCAAAGAGCACATGCTTGCTGAGCAACTTAATTTGAGTTATAAACTCTTCTTCTTGCTTTATGTGTCATACTTTGTTTGCTTTCTTGTTGCAGTACAAAGCAGAAAGCAGCAATTTTTAAGTTACTTATGGTGTTAGTGTGGGACCATTATGGGACACATTAGCCCCTGGATACAAAAAAGAGCTTTACTTAATGTTCACATCAAACATCAGAATTGCTTAAAAACATGATCTGACGGACTTTGCTATATGAGCTGGTTTGTGTATTTTTTATACTGTTAATAATAATCTCCCTTGGGAGATTATTGAAAAATCTCTATTATCTCTATTCATACACAGAATTCTCTATAATTGTGTGAAGAGCCAAAAACATCTAGTAAGCAGCAGTTCTGCATGACCAGCATGAATCCCTGGAACCAATCTACCTTGTGTCTAGGCTGGTGGAGATGGTGTAATAGTGTGGGGAATATTTTCTTTGCATACTTTGAGCAATCAAAGTATGCAAAGAAAATACAATCATCTCCTGAATGCTACAGCGTATTTGAGTATACAGTAGTTGCTGACCATGTGCATCCCTTCATGGCCACAAATTCCCATCATCAGAGGCTTTTCCAGTCACTAGATTAGAATCCAGTAGAACAGCTTTAGGATGTGGTAGAACAGAAGATTCACAGTTTGAAAGAAAAATAAACTCTACAGGGATTATGTGATGCAATCATGTCAACATGGACCAGAGTCTCAAAGGAATGTTTCCAACATCACATATCTGTATGTGTGTGTAATGAAGATAACCTCTATTGTCCTTCCTTCCTGTGTCCACACCTCACAGCTCCCTGTGGCCTCTTATGGAGCTACCCAGTGTCCCTGTACAAAATACTAATAAAAAGCAAATTATTTTCTTGTGTTTTTAAGAAAGGCTACACCAAAATGTCATTTTAAAAGGATTTTAAAACCATACTCTTATCTATATGTCTATTGTAAATCATATTTGCTTTCATCTTATATAAAACATGG
>JAOTRN010000008.1:4811538-4843963 GCA_028566695.1 Bagroides melapterus | reverse complement strand
ATATAATAGATAGATAGATAGATAGATAGAGATAGATAGATAGATAGATAGATAGATATATTTATATTTATATTTATATTTATATTTATTTATATTTATTATATCACTTAAAACCTAGAGATTCTGGGAGGATTTGTGCTGGTGTTAATGGTTTATTAAGCAGGGGTTTGTGTGTCATATGATATATTGCATAAATGACACCATTATTGATTCATTTTGTGTTTGTGTTTGCAAGGTGCTCACCCTGTCCCCTCTCCCCAGCCCCATCTGGTCTGCTCTGCAAGGACATGACCTGCTGCCATCCTCCCTCCTCTACTCTCCTGTTAGTCCTGCTCAGCATTGCTCCACAGCTACCTGCTGCTGCCCCACTGCTTACTGAAAGCCCTCTCACGGGCACCAGCAATGAAACACTCTGGCTGGTGCAACCAGAACCAGCTACAGCAGCTGGAGCGGTCAGGACGCACAGGAAAGTGGAAGCCATCCTCCAGACTCCGCTGGGACAGGGGCGATTTACAGGCATAGACTCTGCCAAGGCGCTGGTGTCTGTCTTGTTAGAGGCTCTTGATCATCCAGCTAGAGAAGAGAAGGGAAACCATGTAGAGAAAGAGGAGTACATAAAGAATGAGCCATGGAAGGAACTGGAGAGGTGGAGGGATCAGGAGGATCACAGAAACTCTGAGCAGGGCACGGATGATGAGGAGAATATAGAGATACCACAGTCTGGAGTGACTGAGGCGATGCAAGGAGTAGAGAAGGGGGGAGAAGAAAAGGTAGGATTAACAGACCTATGGGTTTCAGATGAGGAGAATGAGAATGCAAATAGTGAAAATAAGTTTAAGGAAAAGGAAGGGTTTCTGCAGAGTTTGCTCAGTAAGAAAGCAGAGGTCACACCCCAAATCATCACCTCACTTCAGCGTAAAACCAGGGGCTATTTTCAAAACATTGACCTTGGTCTCCAGGACAATGAGATCCTCCCACCTCTGAAGGGCTACAAAGCTTATAACCAGCAGCTGGCCTTGGCCAGCAAAAAGCTCAAGTGGCAAGAAGAGAGACAGAGAAACCCCTCCCAGCTCGAGAGAAACTTCATGGATGATTTTGACTTCATAGAGGAGGAGGAGGTCCTTCCACGTGAGGAAGAAGAGGCAAGAGCACGAGCTGAGCAGGAAGAGGTGCGGAGACAGGAGGCAGAGGCACAAGAGGCACGAGAGGAAGAGCAGAGACTTGCAGACATTGCCTCTGACATGCTTCTGGAATATATGGGGAGGAAACAAAAAACAGCCTCTTATATGAAAGACAGGAAGAATGCTTTATTGCTGAACAATGTGGCTGAGGACAAGCGTTCTAACGAAGTGGAGGACAGTGATGATGATGAAATGGACCCAGAGACGATTGACAAGCTCATTGAAATCTCTAGTAAACTGCACCTACCTGCCGATGATGTAGTTGAGATCATTACAGATGTGGAGGAGAAGAAGAAGAGAAAGGACCCACCACCCAGCAATGTCCCCCGTTTCCGGCCTTTAGTCCCACTCAAAGCCAAACAAAGAGCTCCACATTATCAATACCCTAAGTCCCCAAAGAAAGCTTCTTACAAGATGAACCCATATAAAAAGTGGTATAAGGAGAAAAGTAAACCCAAGTTCAACAAGCAGGACTACTGGTTTAAGCCAGAGAAGCAGTTACTAGCATATCCTTCCTTTCCCTACTATCAGAAGCCATATCGAGCCTATTACCCTGTCTATTTTCCATCTCCTAAATCACGCTTCTATACAAATCCTGCACTCTCCTTTGACTACAACTTTGGGGACCCCATTGGTTTTGGCTTCAAGCCTCCCAAACGTAGGTACAAAGACAGAGCCAAGGGGAAGGAGCGAAACTGGGTGCAAGGAGCCCGCCAGCCACAAAACATCTACCCTTTAGCTGACACAGTCATTTCTAACTACATCCTTCCTCATCCCCGAACTTACCAGACGCTCCCTGTGCCCAAAGCCCGCTCTCCTCCAAGTGCAGTGGCACCTGGCTATTATTACCACCCAGACTATGCGTATGATGAGCCAGAGCCTGTTTCAGATAGTGATGATGAGCTGGAAAACTTCATTGAGAAGATTTACTACAATCGCAGGTTGTTCTAGATAGTTCTATATCAGTGGGAAAGACCTGTGATAAACCATAGCGATGAAAAAAGAGTGAGGAGAACAAAGAGAAAAATGGAACGAGTGAGGGATAAGGGCTGAGGAAAGACTAATTCTATGTTACTTCTCCACTCTTGTTTTTTAAAACATTCCAGGTTAGGTCAGAAAAGCGATGTTAATGAGGTATCGGACCCTCTATGTGTATTTGCATTCTGTTCCTCTCGCAGTTTACATTTTCATTTGGTGAGAGAACTTACGGGTGAATTTGACAGGCTTCATTCAGGTATGGTTTTACTCTTGCATGTCAAAACATTTAGGTGCCAACTGCAAGAGACCCATGTTTACACAAAGATTACTTTTGATGCTTGATTAATTAACGTGATTTAAAAAAAGTAAAAAGGGTCTCAGCCTCGGCTGAATTCTTGACTCACTAGTGAAATTACTACTGACCCATCTTTTTCATAGGCCATGTTTAGTTGTTATTATCAGTAGTCTTTTTGTCTTAATATGGCTCTATTTAATTCATGTGCATGCAGGTCTTGCACCACTGAAAATAATAACTTTATGTGAAACAAAAACAAATATCCACCACAAAACTTGAAAGCAAATCTTCCATTCTGTTTAAATAAATGCAAAATGGTGGGTGTCTTTAATGGATGGATGTCATGTGACGGTAGTTTTTTCAGTATTCTTTCACCTTACCAATGATTTACTCTATGCCTCACATAAACATTTTGAAAACGCCTTTATTACTGTTCATGGGTTGCCTCTAGCATTTTATCAACACATTTTATCTTTGTCTTGAGGGTCAGAAGAAAGCTGTATATATTATGTCTATTCAAAAGAAGTTTTAAAACACTTGAAAAGTCTTGAGAAATAAACTGAGGTTGAAACGTCTGCACGTCTATCTGTATTTGCATCTTTAAAAAAAAAGAAAAAAATATGGGGGAAACTTGCCTCTTTGAAAAACTGTGGTTATTTTAAAAAATATACAAAAAAAAAAACCCTAAGAAAGAAATCTTTGTTTCCACAAGTGAACCAGTCTTGTGAAAGGAATTTGTTGTTGATGTCACCTTCCAGATTGTAAGTTGTACAGTGTGAAATAAACAAGTGCGTGCAATGTGTAAATAAACAGCATGTTGATTACTAGTTTTGCTATATGAAAAAAAATAATAAAAGCCACTATTTTATTAAAGATCGTTTTTTTTAAATGCCTTATTGGAGAGCGTTTGATTAGTCATGCAGAATAATGTGCCATTTAAGCCTTTTAAAGTGCACTGTTTCATTTTACATTCAACAAAAGAGGACTAACATATAGTACAATGCAGCATTGTTCTTTTTTACCTGCCTGTAACATTGTCTAAATATAAAGTTTGGACTTATCGCCTAAAGCCTTGTATGATAGATTTATAAGCTGATATTCATAGTGAAATCTGTGTGCAAAATCATCAAAAAGAATCGATAGAAAATTCTATTCCTCAAACAAATATATGAAATACAAACAAAAGAAGTGATCTATATAAAGACCTTATTTAAAAGATAAAGCTAAGGCAAGGTCGGATAATTCTGCATATTAAGTATTTTGGACAAATGATCAGAACATCAAGGTTTTCCACATTCTTGCCTTTGCAGATATACAGCTACATGCAAAAATGCACAGCGAGCCCTTATGACTCTATAAATCACATGCCATTGAAAAATAAACCTCCATTTTCTCCAGCCAATTGACTATGATGGCATTCAATGAAACGAGGAGACATGAAGGAGTATATATGAAAGAGTCATTCACAATAGTAGAGAGAGAGACTGGAATGTAAAAAGGCTATTGATGTGACAGGAATAACTATGGAAACACAATGAAACCAAGGAGGAGGGGAGTGAGGAAGGAGAGAGAGAGAGAAGAGAAAATGAGGGAGAGGGTGAAAGAGAGAGGGAGAGAAAGCGAGAGAGAGAGAGAGAGAGAGAGAGAGAGAGAGCTGCAGTGATTAATGAGTCACATGATTGACGGGTGAGTCATCTACTGCCATGCACCACTGCAGAACCTACAGCATTAAGATTTATACCAGCTGGACACAAACACCTGCACATGCACCCACCCTTGCCAGATAAAATAGCCATTGCCCTAAGGTAGGACCTCAAGTATTAGTGTATGGCAACAAACATATACTCATACATACACACAAACATATATGTGTTTACAGGCATGCAAGACTCAAAAGCCATTTCCAGTATCAGCTATTGCTCTCTCGTTAAATGTAGATGAATTACCACAAAAGAATCATTTTGACCTCTAAATGTACAGTTTCAGCAAATGGGACATCCGTTGTCCTAATGAAGTATGCATAATATTCATGAATTATGCAACCACCGACTGGTCAAAACTAGCTACATTTCATTTTCACTCTTTTTGCGTTATATTATTAATTATGAAAAAAATGCAAAAAACAAACCATTATTCTAGTGTCTCTCAAATCTGATTTTCAAGCAGAGCTGATTAAATTCCCAGTTTTAAAGATTAGAAATTGTTTATCAAGCCAAATTTATTCCAAGTTGCCATGAGTGGTAGAATACGAGACCACTGAGTCAATCAGCTTGAGTAACCGAGTACTTCAGCACATGCTGTGGTTTTCTAGAAGAAACAGATCAGTGAACAGAAGAGAGTGTCTTTTCTCAGCTGTGGTAAAAGAATGTCATTGGGTCATAAGCACTTATAGCCACTCTGTGCATCCACTTAACATTTTCACTCAGAGTTTATTACAGTGTAATTACCATAATGGTGCTATAAAGACTACACGGACAGCCATGCTGTTCTATCAACTATAACATACAAACTGCTTTTAATGTAAACAGTGGATCCACTCATATCAGGTTCACCACACACACACACACACACACACACACACACAAGGGCTTGTATGCCTCAAAATCAAGCCCTCAGAAATGTAGTCTATGGCAATGACGGCAGAGGCACAGATACTTCAGATATAAAAACGGACGGATAATTACTCTGAGTCATACACAGTGCTGGAAGCAGCTCTGATGATGCACTCCTCCGAGCCAACCAACCAGTGCATGACAGAGGTTCAAAAAATGGCCAAAACACTCTCCACTTAAACTTTCCCAGTGACTAAAGCACATCTTGCGCACTCCCTATATTCCTCTGATTAGTAATAATTGAGCCAATTTGTTTAGAGCTCCATGAGATCATATTGCTATTCACTTGATCCTCTTTTATATTCCAAACCTGCATGATGATAATTGCAGTATAATGATCATCTCCCCTGCCTGTGCAGGAGCTGCCGCTGCTCAGATTGTCTTCATGATGCTCTCGGAGCTGCCTTACAGAGGTAAACAGGTTGTTTTGCAAATTCAGATCAGGACATCCTGTGTGCTCTGAATAATACCGACATTCATGAATGTGTTTGTGCCATCAGGCTCTGATGTCTCGCAAACAGAGCAAACGTTTTTTTTTGTCATTGTTTCAAGACATGGCATACATACATGCAGCAATATCAAGTGTTTTGTGTTTACACGTGTCAGATACTGACAAAAGCTTGTAGAGAATGGCAGCACACTGCTGGAGGCCAGACATGTTTCAATAACGCTGTAATTATACTAAGACATGGAACATTTAACTATAGCTGCAGTAAGTGTCAAGCCCAGATTGTTATATGATTAATTTGCCTGCTAAAAGCACATTTCTAATTGGGAGAAGTAAAAAGTGTTGTGAAGGATGCACACACACACACATGCACACACACACACACACACACACATACACACACACGCACACACACTTTTTTTCCTAGTGCTAACTCCTTGTGCCTCACAGCCAAATCATTATCATCTCTGTTAGAAACACCTGCAAAAAATGTAAATAGAAAAAAAAACAGTGGAGTGAAGCAAAAGCATTACCACTTAATCCTATGTTCCAACGGGTGCTGTTCGTGACAGAGGCAAGGCTGAAAAAGCGGAGAGGAAAAGGTGAAGAGGGTGAGAAATTGATGAAGGGAGAGAGAAAGGGGAGGCAGTAAAAGAGAGAATGGGGGTGAAGCTTTGAGTGACTCACCCTGTGTAAGTGCGCCTCGAACAGCTCCATAAAGTGGTGGACCACCTCCACATTAATGAGCTCACTGCACAGTCATAAGCACTTACATTCACTCTCGGCCTCCACTGCACCATTTCCATGCTAGAAAAAAGATGAATACACACATATACAGTACACTGACAGAAACATATGACTTTCAGGGTATGTAGTATACAGCATAATCAATAAACACGCCGAGGAACGTTAATGAGAAATCTGCCTATAAATCTATTATATACTCATAAATCATTGCATAGGAGTGTATTATTGATTCTGATTCTTATGTAGGTGCTAATACATCAAATAAACTTGTAAATAGAACTAAGGCTGTGTTTTATAACAGTATTACTGAACAATACTGTGTTTAGTAATAGTGTCAGTCACACTGTGACACTCAAGATGGCCTTCGCTTACTCTTTACAGCAAATCTGCTTGTGAGCCATTCGGACTCATCCATTATTAAACTGTCAAGAGTTTCCGTTTCACGGAAAGCGAGAAGACGAGAAAAACAAATAGCGGTGGCTGCAACAGGAGCAGTGTTCGGTGACTGGGTAGACGGCATGCACGAGGTGAGTGGCCAGGTGTTAATGACAGATGTAAGGGCATGCAGGGCTTATGTTAAGAACAGCCTTTTTAGATATGATTCACAGTTTGATTCATTAACTTCTGGGGAATACCTGATGATAAACAGGAACTAGGCATTATAATGGTAATCACTGACTAATGTAAAGGCTCACCCTTTTTTTTTTTAAACAATCTAAATATTACATTGAGACAAAAACAGACAGTTCAGTCTTCTCCAAAGCATTTTGAATAGAATCAAACCGAACAGGATGAGCAGAATAGGCTCCTTTTTGTTTCTGAGTGAAATGTTATTCTAGCAGAATGTGTGACAGCATGATTATTCCAGGACTGTACTACTAGTGGCTTGTACTGTATCACTATCATTTTATATCTCATTTTCTCTTTCCCTTATTTTCTCTTCAGCTTATTTCACAGAGCTCCCCTGAAGGTGACAGCTTAAAAGAAGCTGAACTTCAGACGCAGGAACATGTGCAAGGAACAATCTTCTGAAATGTCTAAGAAAAAACATTCAGTTGGAGAACAGTTTCAAGTTCAACAGTTACAGTCAGGACCTGAGGATCAGTCTCAAGAAAAGTCTGCCACTGGAAAAGAGTTTCTAGAAAAATCAGAACCTAAGAAACAGCCTACAGGCAAAGAAAGTATGTATTTATTGTTCTTGTTCTAGTAGCAGGCTTTAATCTTTTAGTCTCTATGCTGCCTTATGTCTTATGCATGTAACTGAAATGAAATAAACATAATCTATATACAGATATGTAAATAAAATATATATTTATTTAAATATTGGTTTTGTTTATCTTAAAATTACTCAGGCATGGAGCTCTGCTGGTACTGCATGAAATCTCATTCGCGGGCAGAGTTCAACACCCCACAGGTACATTGGTTTATCCAGGCTTGTTTCTTGTGGTGCAGTTCATTAGATCGGAAACTGATCTGTCCTTCTGTCTTTTCTGTCCCTATCATTCATGGTTGGGTTTCACATTCTTACCCTGACTTTCGTCTCTTCTTTCAACCATTTCCGTAAGCTGTAAATTATGTATCTGAGATAGCTGTACAGACTGTTGAGCCTGTGTTTTTCTGCTGTGCATGCCCTCTAGATGGTGCTGTCTTTCCAATATTCAGTTACAGGTGGATTTGGAGAACAAGGCTTTAATGCCTACCCATGGTGGAGATCGTTTGAGCTATCAGCAAGACCCCAGGCCTCATTTCGGAGTGGCACATTCCTCACGCTCCACGTCTTTTCCTCTATGGGGCAGGGAGGAACACAGAGAGATAAAGAGGGAGGCTGATGAGGATGATATAAACTCTATCAGCAACTGCCCATACTGCCATCTGGGACTTCCTCTTGATACACTACGCTGGCATGCGGTAAACACAAGGACACTTTTCAAAAGGTCCAAGGAAATCATTTAGAATAGTGGAAGGAAAACTGCACTGAAAATCTAATAAACCATTACCTCAATATATGTTTAAATACCTCAATCCACCTCATGGCCTCATAGTCATACATTTTCTGTGAAGGAATCTGTTGGTTTAATTACTGTTATAATCTTATAAAGAATGTGATTTCTGAGATTTCTCTTCTTTTTTTCTTCACAGGATAAATGTCTTTTATTTGAAGGCCCCAGAAATGACAACTGAAATAAAATGGCAAAACAGTAAGAGAAGTCAGCTATATGCTTTGTTAAAGTAGATCAAAAACAGAATAAGCTTATCAGATATGCCAGTTAGGTCACAGTGGAAATATGAGAGAAATCAAAACTTTAACTGGTGAATAGAAATGTTACATTCAGACTGCTTTTTTTTTGCGTTTTTTATTTAGTTATTTTATTTTATTTCAGCATGCTAATGTAACTAGTCTGATACCATGTTGACTATATTCACAATCTATCTATATATGTATCCATGTATCCATGTATGTATGTATGTATTTATGTATGTATGTATGTATCTATCTATCTATCTATTTATCTATCTATCTGTGTTCAAGATGTATTTATGTTCTATGGTAATACAAGTAAAACTGTAACTTTCTTACCATTCTACTGTAAAGGTTAGATGTACGTTTTATTATATTTCTTTATTTATGAATAAAAAATATGCAATTCCTGAAATTCCTTGTTTATTTACAGACCTTATTGTGTCTGAATTATCTGTTACAATCCAATGACGAGGGCTGTATATTACATGTTAGGCTTGATCAGTGTTGAATTCATGCCTTGAAGTGTTTTGAAGAATATACTGTAAAAGTGTTGGTGTTCTTTGTATTACTTAATCTAAACATGTTTATTTATTACAACAGAGCTGTGAGTCATTCCAAATGTTAGCTACTCTACTGAATAAAAAAAAGCGATGCAGTCTTGAAAACAGAAGTGGCAAAATATCACTTTTTCTTTTCTGAAAAGCAAGTACACTTTACCTCTGGGGATGAATCATTTCCTTCACACATCTCAGCTTGTTAGGAAGTGTGTGTTGGAGCACAGTGTCAGAGGGATAAGGGACTGAATCAAGGATCCGAAAGTTGCAGATTAATATTGGGATTTGATCTCATAACCAATTTAGATGCAAATAATCTTTTTTTTTTTTTTTTTTTTTAAAGAAAGACATGTGTTACTTGACAGTTTAGATATCACCACCATAGCTATAAAATCCATCCTTTGGATTTAGGTTATAAGCCAGGGGATACCCTGTGGTCCCAACCCTTTGCAGGGCAAGTACACTACAGATAATTAAGAGATGTCAGGAGGAACCTTCAGCCTCCAAAGGTGTGCAGCAAATGTTCCTACCACGTGACATTCTCCAATCTTTCTACCACTCTATTTTTACTTATTTTAAAAATAGAATACATATACAATAAACATACAGTTTAAAAAGACTAAATAACCTATACGTCGTATATGCAGAAGGATAACAGAACAAGAAAATAAGTCTAAAGCAAAGTCACGCAGTTTGAGGAGTCGGGCCATTCACTTTTCCTCCATGAGTCAGCCAGTGCTTACTGAGAGCAGTAGTTTGGTCTGACTCATCAGACTGCGAGTTTCTTCTCCAAGTTTCTCACATTTAAACTGGAAAGCTCGCATTTTCATATCCAGTGGAAACCTTGTTTTCCAGCAAGTGTGCAACTTTTTTTCTTCAGGTCTACATTTCATTTCCTCCATCTGTCCATTTACTTCAGCGACTCTCACCGTGAACCGTAACGTTTAAAGTGTGAAGTCACGCTTTCTTTTTCAGAGTGTAGCTGGCGGGTTTCTATCCCATTCACTCCCAGTTGTAAAGATAGATTTTTATTTTTTTTATTTGATTTATTCCTGTTGTATCTCACTTTACTATTTCTACTATCTTTACTATTTTACAATGGAACAGTCGTAAAACATATTTCACTACAGGTCATACTATGTTTATGTATGCTACAAACAAAATAAAATTTGTATTTGGTTAGTAGCTTTCAAACAGAAAAAAGTTGACCTTTTATGAACATCAGGACAGCGTAATTACTGCGCAGAACAACTATTAGTTGTGCTGTACAGTATACGTATTAAATTAACCGCAAACGAATAAACACTTGCAACAGATCATCTTATTTTCCTGATGTTGACCAATAATATTTTTTCACAACATGCCATCAATCTGCAGATACACAGCTAACACTATTGGACAATATAGCATATTAATATTAAGTAGAAGGAATATTTGCATAAAATAATAAAACGACACCTATAGACCAATAAGAGTGCAAGTCGTATAGGCATTATTTGAATATTCATGATCATCCCACCGCCAGGCCACAGAGTGGTGCGCCAGTGATTGTGTTGGCTTTGTCTCATTGGACAGGGCGCACGTTGGGTATCATATTCCGTAAAAGCGCAGGGGTTCATTTATTTATATTTGAGGTCAAGAAGATGTCGTCTCTTTACAAGCCGTTTTGTGTTTCCGATGGACAATGTGATGATGCGATTTGGAGACGTGGATGCACATCTCTGCAGCATCCCGCACTGCTGAGCTCCGCGCCGCCGGCATGTTTGGGTGTCGTAGCGAGCAGTTTCACCCCACTTCATAATATGTGTGAAGGAAAACGACGTTTTGCTGCTGCTGCTGCAACGGGCGGGAGGAAAATCACTCACCCAGGGAAGGCAATTCTTGCAGGTAAATGCTTGAGTTTTTATTAGACAGGCTGTTGTCTTGGTCGCTAGCCAAGCTGCAGCTGTTGTTATAGCTCACCGCAAAACAACACCCGGGGCGCAGAACTGGGTCAAATGTCATTGTTCACATTCACATCACAGTATAGTTATAGTAAACATTGCAACCGCCTCCCAGTGTTTTACTTATTCTATGCTCCTACCACTCGCTAAAGAGTTAACGAATGACACAGCTAGTGTGCTATCTATGACCTGCCATGCATTTCTTTAGCTAGCCAGCTGGCTAATATTAGCTCTCTGTTGTCATCTTCAGCTTTATGTCAACATGTTTAGTGTTAGCATGGCGGATATTTCTGTTTTTATGAACTACAGAGAATAAAACTTCAATAAAAATGTATCTATGTACGCATTCTTGGAGTTTATTGTGTGTAATTTAAGTAATTTATAGTTAGATCCAGAAGTATTAACCCAAATGAACTTTTGAAATATTTTTGAAAGATTTTGAACCAATTAATTTTGTAGTATTAATAACATCTATGGAATAATATATGGATTATTATGACCGGGTAAATGTAGACAAATAACCTTATAAATAACTATAAACAAAATAGCTTGATAAATAATTTACAAATATAAAACTAAAATAATTGTAAAAAAGTATTCGCCTCCTTATTTAGTGCCAGTGTAAACAGTTGCCCTTAGAAATGAATAGAGTCACCTGTGTGCGATTAGTGTCACGTGATCTCAGTTTTAATACACTTTTTTCATCTTTTATCTTCCACAATATACTGCTATTACGAAAGACGAGTATTACCTTAACTCGTACAGAGAAAAGAATGTAAAGTTCTTTATGACCTGCCGCTACAATCCCATTATAAATGATGAGTAAATCAATTTGTTGTTTGTGACAATCTTCCATATTCTCCAGAGATTAACTTTGATAATTCTTTAATGTTGATCTTATTTTTATGTGCATAGGTGGCATTGCGGGAGGAATTGAGATATGCATCACTTTCCCGACAGAGTATGTTAAAACTCAGCTACAGCTGGATGAGCGTGCAAATCCACCTCGGTATCGAGGGATAGGTAAGTGGGGAAAACTGTCTCTTAGTAGCATGTCTTCGCAAAGAATATTTTGTAATTAAAATCAGCAGTTCAATAATTACCAGGGGTATTGATGGCTGTACTAATTGAGTGATTCAGATCTTGAAATTGAGGATTATAAAATGTACACATGTACTTAGGGGATTGTGTGAAGCTGACTGTTCAGGATCATGGTTTGAGAGGACTGTACAGAGGCCTGAGCTCACTACTGTATGGCTCCATCCCCAAGTCTGCGATACGGTAAGAGAAGCGATGTGAAATGCCTCCTAAATCCACTTGCATATTTTATTATTTTTTTTTCTTTTAACCCGCTTCTATCTTCTTATTTTGATGACAGGTTCGGCACCTTCGAGGTCCTGAGCAATCCAATGAGAGATGAAACCGGTCGCCTTGATAACACTCGCAGCTTGCTGTGTGGCCTTGGGGCAGGTGTCGCTGAAGCAGTGTTAGTGGTCTGTCCAATGGAAACACTAAAGGTTAGAGTAATGAACACATTGCCTAATAAATCTCTACACAAGAATCATCTACTTTTTCCAAATACTCAGCACCAACACCATATTTTATGTGTGTGTATAATTTCATTTTGTAACTGGTTAGAAATTAATCAATGCTCATTATAGAATTGCATAGTGAAATGCATTATGGCAAACTTTTTTTTTTTTTTTTTTTTGGAGCAATGAACAAGAGCTAAATAAATTAAAATGAAGGAAGAATTTACCCTAATTCAAGGGATTTGGTGCTGTCCCAGGTGAAGTTAATCCATGACCAGTGCTCTCTTCGTCCACGGTACAGAGGCTTCTTCCATGGCGTGCGGGAAATAATTCGTGATCAGGGTAAATGTTGGACAAGGTCTAATTCTATTTTTAATTGTTCACATTTGTTTTGGATGCATATGTCACTAGTGTAAACAGATCATTAAAGTCCATATGTAGCAAACATTTAAAGGTAATAAAATGATCTGCAATAAAATGGAGGAAAAAAAAAACGACTGAATGGAAAGATTTCTAAATATATATTTATAATAAATTAATAAATATATTAATAAATATTTGACTAATCTGAATTGTAATGTCCTGCCATATCCTGCCTGATTTTCCTTGTTTTGCTTTTTACAGCCAGGTCAAAACATTCTATTCTAGTCTATTGTCATTATTATTCGATTATTTTATAATTATCCGATCTGTCACTTTAAAGGAGGTTGTAAAAGGTCTGAATTTGAATAAATGTATGTGTTCTCACAAAACGTAGATATTTTGGAAAGAATGTGACACTTTAGCCATATAAATTGTTCCAGAGTATATGTTAAATAATTGTGGTATTTGAAACATATTCTATAAAAAACTTATCTGCTTTACTCGCAGGGGTTCGTGGTACGTACCAAGGGTTGACTGCTACAGTACTGAAACAGGGGAGCAATCAAGCTATACGCTTTTATGTCATGAACCTTCTCCGCAATTGGTATAAAGGTACGAAATCAAACACGACTGTAGTCTTTAAATGACTCGCTGGAATATCAAAGGATTGCGAAGATCAGATAGATTTACTAGGATGAGGCTTTTCCTGTCCTCTCCAGGTGATGACCCTACACGTGAGATGCATCCTCTGGTCACTGCTATATTCGGGGCGACTGCAGGTGCAGCAAGTGTTTTTGGAAACACTCCTTTGGATGTGGTGAAAACCAGGATGCAGGTACGATCATCTACTATCATCAATCATTTTTATGGCCAAAATAAATCTGCTGCCTTGCTGTCAATTAAAATTATGTAACTTTTTTGTTGTAGGGTCTGGAAGCCCATCGTTATAAGAACACGCTAGACTGTGCTTTCCAGATACTAAAGAAAGAAGGCCCACAAGCGTATGCATTCTTTTCTTTTCTTTTTTTTTTTTTAGCACTTTTCTCGACATGTTGAACATTTATGGAAGGGTATGGACAGTGTCTGTGATTTGTAATGGGCAGTAGGTTTTACGCCAACGTTTTTCTAAAGACAAGTTACCTTTTTTTTTTTTTTTTTTTAGGAAAAGCCAGTGAGCCTGGTTCCTAAACTGGAATGGAGTGTATAGAGTAGTGTTGATCATAGTGCTGATATTTTTACTTGATCTACATATCACAGGTTGAATATTACAATGGATTTTTTTTCTTTTCATACTGGAGGCGAGTGTGCTGCAATTTTAAGTTATTCCTGTCCACAATCTTGATGCAGTACATGTTATATTTGGTGATTAGCTCATACATTTGATCAAACATTAAAGACTGCAATGAAGTTAGGGTTGTGAACCCCTGGTATAATAGTCTAGAAGCACGTGCATATTCTCAACATCTCCTTATTCACGATTCCTGCTTCGTAACCCGGGTTTTTCTCTGCTGTAGGTTCTACAAAGGCACGGTTCCTCGGCTGGGCAGGGTGTGTCTGGATGTCGCCATCGTCTTTGTCCTGTACGAGGAGGTTGTAAAGCTTCTGAACAAAGTCTGGCCGACGGACTGAGGACTTTAACAGCCTGCTCTGTAGAGAACGATGACTAATGTAGACACAGCTGGCAGTGTCACTCAAGTGATAAGGCTGACTGTTACACTGACCCCTGGCTGAGTGCACTGGGTTAGGATGGCATCTGCATGAGAGGGAGGGTGGAGAATTAAGCTCACAAGTGGTGTTCCGATGCACAGCATACTCTTTCTGTCCAGCAAATACATACATACATTCAGTATTAAAAGTTGCACTTTTTCCACTTGATTCAAAACCATGCTGTTCACTCCTATCCTCTTCTGCGTAGTAATCCACTTATGAGGCAAACCCCAGTGTACATCAAAATGCACAATTCCCTGGCTCTTAATTTAACCGACATGTATAGATCTTACATTTTTCTATTAATTGCACTGATATATTTAACAAAATAAAGGAAATTGTTTAGATGTACATGTATATATTTTTTATTATTTACTTATTTCTTGAGAATTGGAATTTTGTGGCTAAATTCATGTGACATGTGATGTCATTTCATTTGATACAGAAGCTAGTGAAGGCTGTATAATGTGTTTAAATATCTGTAGTTTCTCATTATGTGCTTGACTGGAATTCGTTCACAACCTGTTGCAAAGCAGACAAGCAAATAGGAAAATCTGTAAGGATAAATTAATCAACTCTAACCTGGACTCTTCACACCGTAAAGCAGTGAAGAGAAGGGAAAGGAATCTTTAGATCCTGCTTTAGAGGCTCAAATTCATTTCTATTCATTTAACCCATCTCAAAAATAATTTTTTGCTAAATTAAATTTTATTCAATTCGCTTAAGTTTTATAATACTTGTAGGCTCATCTAAGTGTAATGAGTCATGGATTTATGTAAGCATGAAGTACTTGGAAACATTATGTCCTAGAGACATGATATTTGGCATAATGGAAGCGCTATAGTGTAATATTTTGTCTTGACTGGATCTTTGGGTGGTTTTTTGAACAGGTATTTTGACCTCACATAGTGCTGCTTGTGGCTATATTTTCCATTTTGTGACCATGTTAGTGTTACATCTTAGATAGTATGATTGTGTCTGGTCATGTCTTAGAAACAGTACTTACTCCAAGAAAGGGCTTGGCAAGAGGAATTTTATTTAAAAAAAAAAAATTCCACTAGTTGTTTAATAGGATAGTCTCTGAATAGGACAAGCTCTTAGTAAACTCTATTAAACTTCAATGATTTCAAAAGACGTGTATGTGGGGACTGGTGTGTATACCAGGCAATGGTGGCAATTTCACTTTGGAGACAAATACACCATAACTTCATGCTTCTGTGTTTCTCAGGGACATGACAGCAGTATGTGCTGCAAATGTACTCATAACTGACTCAGAATACACTGAGGCACTGGGTAATTTGGTTAAGGCTCAGAGTGAGACAGCCTTCAGTCAACCTATGGGACAGGCCAACAGAATGATAAAGGAAGGTGCACTAAAGCATCTGCTTCTGCTTTTGTCTGGTAAGTGTACAGTCATGGGGACAGGAACCTGAATCAGCTACCTTCTCCATCTATGTAGGGAAAAAAAAACGAACGTATTTATTGTCAGATCATGATATGTGAGTGTATAATCGGTAGATAAAGCAGAGTAATAAGTTAATTACTCACATCCGTAGACATTTGTCTTTCCCACCGCTGGCCACTCGCTGACCGTCGGGACTCCAATCTACAGCGAACACCTGGATAGCGCATTGACATCATAGAGCACTTAAAGATCAATATTAATAACAGTAATTCGATTCACATTTACTACTTTTGTCCTTCTCTGTGGGAAGTGTTCTGTATGTATTAAAGAAATCAAATACTGCTAAAAAACTGAATTATCCTCTCACCTCGTCAGCATGCCCAGGTAGATCCACGCTCAGTTTGCCCGTCTTCACATCCCACACCTTCAGCGTGCTGTCACTGCTCCCGCTCACCAACAGACGGCTGTCTGCTGACCACGCTACCTGATAAACAGCTGCCACGTGACCCCGGAGTGACGTTAAATACCTGCAGGAGGGAAATCACATAGTGCAGAGTCCTACATTTAGTCCTGATCTTCTGCTTGTTCAATCCTAGTGTGGGGATATGGTAGCTCAGTAGTTAAGGTGTTGGACTGCTGATCGGAAGATCATGATCTTGGTAGCTAGGGCTACCAAGCTGCCATTCCTGGGCCCCTGAGCAAGGCCTTTAACCATCAATTGCTCAGCTGTATGAATGAGATAAACGCAACATGCTCTGGATAATGCCATAAATGTACATTTATACTGGACTTTCTCTCTTTAGGTGAATAATGTAGTACTTCTCCCATATTCAAGCTCACTTCATGATTTTACAAGACAAAACAGACACAGGAAATCTAGAAATAAGGTGGAACAGTCACAGAACTATCTATAGGCCAGTAGATGTGTCTGTGTGAGAGACACTCATATTATGAACCACCAAAACTGTATAAAACGATGTGATGTAAGGTCCATTAAGTGCTTCTATACATTACTTGTTCAGAGACAGGTAGTTAATGTAACTGCTGAAGCTTGGCTCTAATGTCTGCTAAGTGCTTGATGTCTGAAGACTTTAGAAGCTTAATTCTTGTCTTTATTTCAGTTTCTATTTCTATACACTATTCCTTCTTAGAGACGTTTATCGTGACATGACCTTAAGTGAATCTTTAGAAAAGTAAAAGTGTATATAAATAGAAACAGAAATAAAGAAAAAATTGCAAACGGGTTCATGGAGCAGATGGAAAACAAAAAGCCACGGTAAGAATTTTCTAGTTACTTCTCACTGAATAACAGGTAACGCTGAGATTGAGACGATGAGACTCAATGAGACGACGTGACTTGAGCGCCCTCTACTGTATTTTTTTTTATAAACGTCAGAATCATTTCACCTACTATAGCCATAAAGGTTAACCTTTTAGAATTACTTTATAATTCTCTTTCATAAATTGTGTTTGTATATAAATTATATTTGTATAATCTATTTGTATCATTTAGACAAGAAAAGTGCAAAGTGTAATTCAAAACGGTCGACTAACAAAATAAAACAATCAATAATTAACAATAAAAGTCTGGGTCATGTTCAGATATTTCTATGTATTTCTATGTATTTCTACGTTAATATTTCTGTTGATTTGGAATTTTATTTTTTTATGTTTTAAGATTTGACATAACATTGTTGTACTAATTTGTGTCATATATTTCATTCCATATTTTTAAACAGTGCAGCATCTCAGAATCAGGTTTTATTCACCATGTACGTATGTTTACACACACAAGGAATTCGATTCTGGCTGTTTGTGGCTCTCAAGACCAGACAAACATAAAACACTTCACAATTGTTAGAGACAAACACTATACACATGCTTTAACCAAAATATTTAATCCCCGAAAAGTCCTGATACTGCATTGTAGAGGTATCACACAGAATGTATTCCTAGTCCAATTCTAGATGCAACAATCCAAACAAGAATAAAATGTCAAGTTTAATTACATACTTGCCAGTTCTGCCATCCCAGATCTTGATAGACTTGTCGAAAGAAGCGCTTGCGAGCAGCCGTGTGTCAGGGGAAAAGAGCACCTCGTTAACCAGAGCCTGATGTCCAGTCATACGAGCCACAGGCTTCTTCTCCTCTGCTGGATTCCACAGGAAGAGTGTGAAGTCATCAGAACCTGACACTAGTCTCTCAGGAGCTTCACCCTGATTCAGACACAAAGCTTGATAAAGCCTTAAACTGCTGATATACAGTATGAACTCCAATCTCGTTACCAAATACTTTGTACTTACTCGGACTTTGTTATATCGCTGCAGTGCTCTCTCTTTGATTTCTTCCACTGCAGGATGCAACCAAACGAGCATTAATCCAACAGTACATCAGGCTCCATGACTAGTGTATTATTTATTATTATTATTTTATTAGTAGTCTTAAATAAAAAAAGACCTTAAAAAGCATACGGTATCATGAGCGTAAACCAGCATGGCAGAAAAGTCACTAAACACCTGTAAATTATGTCTCAGATTGTTCTGTGTGCAGAGAAATGATCACAGGCCAAAACCATTAGGTTAAATATCTATTTTTGAAGATTTAATTTTGTTTGAGATTGTGTGGACTAGAATAAATCCGGGTATGTTTAGCAGCCTGTGATTATAGTATAGTGTGTGTTTCCCCCATCCCTGACAATTCACTGACTTCCTTTTATAAAAGACAGGCTACAGGTGTGTTTCCTTGTCAGACATATTAGAGATGTCTATGCGAGACCACCAAAATTAGCGACATTAAAAAGATAAACGTTCAGTAAGTCTCAGACTGAATAATAGAATAATCAGACCCTATAAACCCAATACTCATCTTTAAAGATTAATAACAAGCACTGCTAATCTTACATGAGCCAGTAAGGTCCTGAGGGTTAATGGTAGCGGTGGCCGGCTCAAAAGCTCCTGTACGGAGGACGTAGTCTGTGCTGAGAGCCAGCGTGTTCACCCAGTGAGCATGGCCCTGCAGCGTACGACACTGAACCCCCTAGAGCAAGAAGAGATCCAAACATGTCTTTGTTTATTTTAGCAAATATAAGGTCAGCACTAATTATGATGTCTCTAATAGAGCCTTGCTGCAATAATAAGCATCTGCTCTTACATCTTTAGCCCTCCAGACTTTAACAGTCCTGTCCTGGGATGAAGTGTACAGAAGGCCGTCGCCTCCCCATTTAACACAGGTCACCGACTGGGTGTGTCCCGTCAGGATCTTATCACAGCGGCTCAGCACCGTGTCCCATATCCGAACCGAGCCATCTTTAGATGAGCTAGCCAAGTACCGGCACTCAGGGTTCCTATGACACAGTGAAAATATTAAAGAAAATTAGGACTGAAATGTGTCATATGACCGATGAGAAAAACAAAGCAATAAAGCTGTACGAGTCTGGCTCTAGTATTAAACACAGCGGCATTCAACTAGTTTGAACACCTTGTATTTTAACATTTGAGTGTAAACATCCTCAGTGCAAATACTTAAATAAAAAAAATATATATACATCTAAATCAAAAAAGAACAAATGAACTAACCAAGTTTTTTTTTTTTTTCCTGAATTAAGGATTTTTTAAAAAATGATTTAGATTCCAAATAATAAAGCCCAAAAGCTGTATCACACAAATTTTACAGTTAATAATACACACCATGTTTTAGCAATGAATATTTTATGTGTATTACTAATTAATACACATAATTCGTTTAAAGATGCATTAGGATCTGAGAGTGAGCGGTTACGGTGTAAGTTCCACTAAGATTCACCTTTCTGTATTATATGCTTTTTTTTTTGGTGTGTGATAGTACTCACACTGTAATAAAACCCGAACTCGTTTGTTTCCTCGTCAGGAACGTTTGTAAATTAGCAGCGTTAGCATGTTGTTGTAGAGTGTGGCGTTAGAAAATTAGAGCTGGATGCTTAGAAACAGAGAATCATCTTCTCTGTGTAAACGGCGGTGTGACAGAAAATGGCGTCAATTCAATCGGAGTGAAGAGGAGACAGTTTTATTTTTACAAACTATACAAAAGTCAGAAATTACAGAGTATTTAAAGAACTTATTAAAAAACTGTCACCTTATACATCATTTGAGACACAGCTACAGTCAGACTGAGCCGAGTCACTTATATGAAGCACAATGTTGTATTAGTCCAGTCCTGGATTTTGACACAACCGATATGTAAATAAGTAGGATAACACTCAGGATAACTCAGGATTCTGCTTACTGAGTTTACTGTGACCAGATATTAACTATTTAACAACTATTTCAAGTGAGGAGACTCTTTCTAGATGTAAAAGAGTAACAATGACTACTGTATAATTAGTGCAATGCAGAAGAGGATGTGTTCCTTTTCACATTGTAGTTCCCCTCTAGACTACTTCCTCATTCTGTCTGAATAAGTTGAAGGTGTTTCACAATGACTGGTGCATCTGGCTTGCTCATTAACAATCTACATCCACATCTGGATTGCTGTAACGCTGCTTTGTGACTATGTCTATAGTTAAAAGCATGAAACAAATAAAGCTGGATTGGATTCAGGTACAAAATTCAGGGAAGTTCAGATCTTTTACCTGGGTGTCAGATCTGAATAATTCTGGCTTTGTGCACGCACATCTGGGTATACTCTAATGTTTACAAATGCTATTTGAATATAAAAATGAAATTTAATGTTCCTGCAGACTCTCTGTAGATGAGGATTTTAAACAAGGCCACAATAACAACAACAACAACAACAAATTCGGACAGAACTTACAGGTGTAATGGCTCCCAACACAGCCAAGTGATCCATTTAGTGTGTCCAGTCAGAGTTTTTCCTATCTGCTGTCCTGTTACCGGGTCCCACAGGATTATCTAATACACACAAATTTACAGACACTGTTGGTATTTTAAAGAGCTGCTGTTTAGCTGATGTTTACGAGGCAGCACAAACACTTACTTGACTGTTCTTACACCCTGACGCTAACTTTTTGCCATCTGGAGACCAGGCGATGGAGAGAACCCAGTGTTTATGGCCTTAAAGACATAAATAAAGCCTGTTAACCTCAGAAGGTATATAAAACACAATCTGTACTATAAAAGAAATTGGTTGTGCTGAAGTGCAGTAAATCATCACTGACCTTTGGAAGTGTGATGAGGAGTCTCCGTGGTCAAATCCCAAAATCTCACGGTCATATCTCCAGAGCCACTAGCCAGGTATCTAAAGACAGATTAAACACAGAGGATGGAGTCTTTAGGACAAAATCTAATTGTTTCAGTAATAAAGCCTAATGCAGGCTATTTGTTCACAACTCAAAACAAAGGCAGTTGCTGAGACACAAAATCAGGATTCACACAACACAGGTTTTTAGTCAAATGTCAAAGGTATTTGAAGTTGAAGGACAAAATCTAAGACATGACTGCAGAGAAAAAACACCTGTGTTTATATGTTACCAACATCGCTCAAATGTATCTGTACATACATAGTGCCTCATGTTATGCCTGATGCATACAAACAAAAATAAATAAACAGGGAAAGATTAAGTAACCTAAACTGCCCTAATAAGGAGGATTGGGATTAACAGGGTTTCTGTTCCCTTCAGAAAACCACATCACACACATACAATGAATTAGATTTATCCTGGAACTTCTTTACCCCAAGACTTCACTGTCTTGCCCAAATGGCCCAGCAGATAATGTATGTCACACATCAGCTGACTAAATACAATTTCTCACTGCATCATCACCGCAATAACAGTCTGCTTTGCCTCTGTGACCAATAATACATAGAAGAGACTGTAACATAAGGTCAGAGCTCATAGGAAAAACCCTTTCCTCCCTCACAGAGACAGAAAACAAGCAGAGAAATCATCACCAACCACATGCACACAGGCCACCACATATCTATATATAAAATCCACTGTTTATAGTAAATGTGTTCTATATTATAAGGATTGTCTATGTCTTGTTATCTTAATGTAATGTGTAATGCCTATAAGCACTGAACAGAAAAGTTTAATTCCATATGATTGATTCTATATATATAATTTACATAAAAAAAAAAAAAAGGATTATGCATGGGCACTTGTTCCACTCACTTCCCAGTAGGACTGAAGGCCACTGAGATGACAGCCTCGGTGTGGCCCTCCAGCGAACTGGTACAGCGAGCCACGGCCCTCACACGGAACACGGCTTGTGGTTGGTACACTACTGGCAACACCTGCTCCGTTTCCACACCCAGAGTCTGCACACAAGTCCCCAGGGACGACACCACCTCAGCATCATGCACGAAGAACAGCAGTGGCACCGGCTCTTCCTGAAGAGACAGAGAGAGAAACATAGAGACTTAAATCACATCTTGCTTAATTTCTAATATAAAAGAGAAGAAGAATCACAACTCAATTTCACAGAGTAACAAATGAAAAACAAATTGGTATAATAAGTAAATTAATAAGTATCTGAATTAGTCACGGGTGTCTCTACATGTCAATTACCTTGCACCAAAACAAAACAGTGTAAGAAAATCTATGTTGCAGTTACCTTTTGTAGCAAGGCATTACAGACCAGCTGGAGCTTATCTGGGGTTATGTTCAGTGGGACATCAAAGGGAGATCCGAGAGGTTCGCCACCTTCATCCTGAAACTGGATTAACATACGCTCCACGTCCTCGCTCATTTTAAAACACGCTCTCACTTGTCTGTCAAAACAGGTGAGATGAGCGAGATGACATTTACGGATACTGCCAATTTCTAGCACAATTCTCTTGGATACTCATACAGCATAAACAAAACATGACAGCCAAGGTTTAAAGGAACAGTTTGTAATTTTTAAGAACTGCAAATGCTAACCCTAGTAGCAATATAATTCAGTGAAACATAATTCTGAAATTTTAATATGATTATATAGGTGTAACGTTAAAAATAAACTACACCTTTCAAATACATAATGACTTTAATTAAATAATATTTCACTGTAGTAAAAGTTTATAAATAATAAAACAATGAATAGACAATAAACAGAGTTTAGAAAGTAAAACTTGTTAATCACGATAGGCTTGCAGTTATTTGTTAGTGTGCACTCATCTTTGAGTATGCTATAAATAACTTTTTTAAATAAATTAAATTTTCCCTTATAGTTTTATAGATCTATTGACGATGCTCTAACTACACTTTGAAATGACAAGCTTGATAAACATGATAAACATATACACTGAATGTTGCCGGCCCAATGTTTATTCTTCGTTGACTTTAAAAACAATCACATCATTTAGATAATAAACGAATGATCATACTGCACTAATATACTAAAGAAGACATGATTTAAACTCATATGAAACAAATGATTACTTTATCGCGAATAATTTACCTTCCACACGTGGAATATATCGTAACAGGCGCTGGAAAGTGACGTATGTGTCACGTGTATACGTCACAAACGCGACTTTCTTACACAGACGTAACGTCTAGCTGTACAGACTGAGCTGAAATCGGAGTTTACGCTGAGTATAGTCACATAACATGGGTGGCAAAAATAAACAAAGGACGAAAGGAAATGTTCGGGTAAGGCAGATTAAGTTGTTCGGATGTTTTTCCAGCTAGAACAGTCAATATAGGGTCTATATATTGACAGTTTTAGTTGATTATCAGGCTGGTTAACGTGGTGTGGATGTTAAAGTACGCTACTTCCAGTCTTGTTTTCTGCCAGGTTCCGGTTGTGTCGTATTATTTTGGCATAGTATATTGTACTAAAAAAATACTAGATTAAAAACCAAGACGTGTCCAGTATTTACGTTTGCATGTAGACATACTGATCCCACAAATTTTTCTAAAAAAAAAAAAAAAAAAAAAATTTTTTTGGCTTCTAAAAAACAAAACAAATACAGTCAGCTCCTTAGCTTATGAAGCAGCCAGGTTTAAACCAACCGTTATGACGCAACTATGATGTCATGATGCAAATTTACGAATAACTTTGTGTGGCATGTTCAAAAATGGCTCTTATATAAAACTTATACAAAATGTTCAGAAAGCTTCAGAATGAGGTTTTATTCGCCAAGTATGTTTACACACACACACACACACACACACAAGGGATTTGATTCCAGATATTTGTGGCTCTCAAGTACAGATCAACATAAAACACTTTACATTTGTTAGAGACAGTCACTGTACCCATTAAGTAAAAAACATTCAGTAACTTCACAGTTTAAATAAGGCCAGGGGGATCCTGAGTATGTAACAGTACATAAAGTGAGTGTGCAAGGTAGTGCAGGTAACCATGGTGTGCGACATGCTATACTATTCTACAATAAGTATTGCACAAATAGTAGCAAGTAACAGCAACAGTAGGATGCAGGGAGTTTTTACGAAGCATGGTGTTATTTTTACACAAAAATACAATACCAGATGTTTGATTAGTGCAAACTCTACAGATCAGTTTATTTATGTTGTGAAGGATAAGCACTGGGCCTATGTTACTGTATAATGATGCTTTGCCTCAGTGACCTCACATATTCCTTACAATTTCAGCCATCCAGCAGTGGCAGAGCAGCCGAACTGTTAGCTCGGGAGAATGGAGCGGTCCCTGGGTTTGTTGGCTTTGGGATTTCGACCTCAAAAGAACCTGGATATGTGCCTGCGGTCCATGGTGCTGAGGAAATTGACAACATGGTGGATGGTGATTTTCGTCTGGTTTTGAGGAAATTGTCCAAGAGAGATACAGTCACAAAACTGAAGGTGAACGTTCTCAAAATAAATTTTGCATGTGGTGTTGTGTCCCTTGTGTAAATTGTCTGTAGTGACTGGGTAAGATCAAATAATTAAAAATCCAAAAGAATCCAATCTACGTAGTTAATTTCTGATTAAACTCCTTGTCCTTGCAGGCTGTACAAGAATTTGGAGCTATGTGTCAAGAGCGCGATTCAGACACAGTCAAAGGGGTTCTTCCATACTGGCCACGTATATATTGCAAAATATCAATGGTAAGGCTTCATGCGTTAGTATTAGTTATAGAATTGTGTTAACCTCCTATAAAATATATGTTTATACACACACTGTCAACTTTATTCGGAACACCTTTACATCTGCTGTTGCTGACATATTCACATCGACCACAAGATTGAGAAGAAAACCTTTTGTTTGTTTATTTTGTTATATAGGGATTTTCATGTACAATAGTGTCTAGAATGTACACAGATTGGTTTAAATCATTGAGGGCAGTTGTACAGGAGATCACGTCTTGTTGATGAGAGAGGAGTATGGCCACACTGCTTGAAGCTGAAAGGAATTTTATAAGCAATTCACATAACCTCTTTACAACCATAGTGAGCAAAACCCACAGACTGTTTAACATTGAGGTAGATTAGATACAACAGCAGCTCATTGGCGTACACCCCTGTCAGATAAGAAGAGTAATATTAGGCTACAGTGTGTAGAGTCTCACTGTACAGTCAGCTTGAACCAGTCTGGTCATTCTTCTCCAAACTGTTCCATCAACAACGCATTCCTGCCTGTAGAACTGTACACACATCGATTGATTTTTCTCCCAGCTATTCTGTTAATTCTTTAGATGCCATGAAAAAACACACACACACACACACAAATCAGCAGAGATCAGGAGTTTCTGAAAGGATTTTACGCATTGCTCCTGTACCACATGGTTTATTGGATATTTACATGAATGAATATGGTGTTCTTAATAAAGTGGATGGTGAATATATGTATATGATGTGTATGATACCAGTTACTGCATAGTTATAACCTTGATATTGTGTTAGGATCATGACCGACGACTTCGAGAAGCCACGCAGCAGGCATTTGAACAGCTGATTCTGAAAGTCAAGCGTAACCTCGCTCCATACCTGAAGGGACTAATGGGTCACTGGCTGATAGCACAGTGCGACACCCATTCCCCCGCTGCCTCTGCTGCTAATGTTGCCTTCCAGGCTGCTTTCCCACTTAACAAACAGCCTGAGGCTCTCAGCTTCTGCAAAGATGAAGTGTTGACCGTAAGTCTAATTAACAAACGTGCCTTATTATTATTATTATTATGAGGAAGAATTTACTGACCATGGGAAGGACCTAATCTGTTTTGTTTCCTGTAGGTACTCCAAGACAATCTGCTCAAGGAAACAGCCGACACACTAAGCGACCCTCTGTACGTGTAGAGTCATTAAATGAAAACTACATGAAAGCATGCAGTTAACATAAAGGGGGACTTTGAGGTTTCATGGCAACAAGGCACATTTTGTTTTACTTTATTACCTCAGAGATAAAGTCTATAAAGTTTACTCTTTATAGATGCTGTAACGAGAGATAACAGGACCTAAACATTTCACAGCATTAAATCTAACTCTACTGTATGTGATATACGTGTACAGGATCGTACCAGAAGAGGAAAGACAGGCAAAATATGTGCGTGTGCTGACCAGCTCGCTGCTGGCTCTCAAGAAACTGCTCAAGTCCTTATCCGTGTCTGATCGGGAGACTCTCACCCAGCGGCTTGCTCAAATCATCTCACAAGGGAAATTCTGGAAGTATAGCAAACACAACACCCCACAGGTGAGCTGGATAAGATGCAAATATCCATGTTCTTGACCATTATTAAAGTTTCTTTTCATCAGGAAAAGAATTCTTACTGAATTCTTCATGCTCATGTTCGACTGTTAAGCTAAAATGTCATTCTTAAACACAATTAAAAGAGACTAATGGTGAATGATGACAAACTGGAAGTTTGGTCCTCTCCTCCAGGTCAGAGGGGCGTTCTTTAAAGCGGTAGCTGCGTTGTGTGAACTTGTGCCTCAGCTTGTTCAGGCCGAAGCAGCTCGAGCTTGTTCTGCTGTACTGCTAAATATCAACGACTCGGATCCTGTTGTCTTGCCTTCGCTGTGGGAAGCTGTTCTGCACGTTATCACCAGCATACAGGTTAGGCTTTTAGATGCAGTCTTGGTGTTTTAGTTACATTCAGTGTTTTTGAAGAGGGGAAACTGCTGGGATGAGAAATTAAATGCAGATTTCCTAACTGTGGGTGAGAAAGGCTTTGAAAATGAGAAAGAAACCTTAACAGGAACGGGCCAAAAACATTTGTGTGATGGGAATATAAATAGGGAATGAAATAGGATTCAGGATAAGCATATTGTACACAGAGGCTTGTTCATGATTACAGCAGCAGTTCTATTTGCTGCAAGTTGAATTTCAATCATTTCAGTTCATCATTACATTGCTTTGTTAGCACAGTAACACTGGCAAAATTTACGCCAGAGCACTTATATATTTCAAAGATTATTATTATTTATTTATTTTTATTTGTTTATTTAAAAAAAAAACCCAAAGAATATTAATTGCTGTGTACAATCTCAAAAATAACTAATTGTAGTACTAGCTGAATTACTAATAATTACTTTCTAATTCAGGTCTCAAGATATACTGTAGAATACAGTTTCTATTAGGGCTTCAGCACCTTTTTTGATGATTTTAATGTAATGATTAAATGAAGGTGTTGAATCAATGTTCCGCAGGATTGTTGGTCTCATGTAAACGCTCAGAAGGGTGTTCTGCCCAAGCTTTGGGCCCTGTTGAGAGAAGGGGGACGCGGTCTGGCCACCTCCCTCCACCCCAACATGCTTCCGTTTATCAGCAAACTGCCCAGAGACGTCACTGAGCCTAAACTAGATTTCTGTAGAACGTTCCTCTCTTCCATTATACAAGGGTAAGACACCTCTATCACTTTATCATGTAAATCACTAATTTACGTTTTATAAATGCTTTTGATTTTCTTTAATTTAAACCTGTCAAAATAAAGGTTAGATATATTATATAATGTTGCTTCTAGCGCTCTACATTGCTGTAGAAGTTCTCAAATCTGATTGGCCAGAATCTCTCTATTGCAGACAATTATAATGACTGTAGTGCTGACCGTAAGACAATTATATTAATGCTCTAGTGCTGCATTTGAACTTCGGAAGTGGCTCGACATCATCATTCGTTCATATTTTTTTTAATCTTATCACCTCCAAGATTTTTAGCTGCTATAACAAAAGTGATAACAGAACCTCAATAAGTTAACTATAAATGCCAATGTCCTGTCTTATTGTCTGATGTTTGCTCTAGTCTTTCCAGTGAGCGTGCATTAGTCAGCCCATCAGAAAGTGCAGCCGTTGTCTTTGCTACCATGGAGTGTCTTCGTTATCTGCTGCTACAGAACGCAGGAGAGGATCGAGAGCAGCGAGCCATCCAGAACATGCTCATCTCAGAGCAAGTGAGTGGCTTTAGAGCTGATCACAGATGATTTCCTATCTGACTTTACATTCAGCTGAATCTTTGCTTGACTTTTACCCTCTTCTGTTTAAGTTGCACTGTACAAAGGTTTTGAGTCTGAATAGTTATGTTTTTAATGACAAGGCTAGAATATAGATAATGTAATGTTATTTTTTGCATTAAAAAATTTTAAAGGGGTAAAGAAAAACAATCATGATATTTAGTGTCGCGTATATACAGTAGATTAAACAAGACTTGAGTACACTCTGCAGGTGGACAAATCTAACTTTATTTACTTAAATAACATTTCATCTTTGAAATCCTTGAAAAAGAGATGCAGACAGGTACAAAATAAAAGTTACTATAGCATTAGCATTCATCTGTCACCAGAGCATGTGAATTTACCCACAACATGTATACTTCTAGAACGTGAGAACGTTTGCCAATCTTATGTAGCTAGCTGCATATTTTTACAACATGCATACCGTTGCTAAGATATGCTTCATCTAATGCTGCAATAGGGTTTAGAAATGTTGATTTGAATTTTTTATGAAATTTGGTTTTTGTCAGACTGTTGAGACTGTTTAATTTCTTGACAAAAAGTTGCTTTATTGCTGTCTTTTCATACAGCATAACAGCTTCTGCTGTGTCTCTTTCTCACCTCATCTCTTTTTTTCCCTTTCACCTCTCCTTTTGTAGCTCCTTCCTTTGATAGACAAAGCTCTTGGAAGCCAAGCGTTGCAAAGTGGGCCCCTGTTCCCTCAGATCACAGAAATGCTAGTCTCATGGGAGAAGCGTGCAGTGGGAAACGAGGCCACCACTTTCCTCAGTCTTCTGGCAGATTTCTGGGAGGGTTTAGGCTGCATCTGTGTACGTTATGTGGATTGTGAGGAGCAGCAGGTTGAGCAGGTGGTGTTGCAAGGCATTGCCTCACTATTGCAGATCATGCAGAATCCAGACAGCTATTGCACCAAACAAGGGAAGAGAAAGAAAGCTGTTAAGGTATGCTTCTCTGAGGAGGTGGTGAAAGTGCACGCAGAGGAAAACCTGAGCCAAACTCCAGACGTGGAGACCTTACAGAGGCAGGAGAAGCAGCAGAATTCTCCCCTGAGGAGCAGCCACCTGTTGGAGCTGGTGTGCCAGCTGGCTGAACTGAACATGGTGTATGTGAGCGAGCGTGACTCAGAGAGGCACCTGCGCTTCCTGGCTCTATTGCTGCAGGCTTTCCCAATGGCCGAAGTGTTCCAAGGGCTGCTGAAACCAGATGATGGGAAGACAGAGGCGGAATTGGGAACTGAGGTGACAGAAAATCCAGCCATCCGTTTCCTCCTGCAGAGGGTGATGGTTTGGCTCAAGCAGGACGACAGGAAAGACACAGACTTCCTCGTGGACATGGTGTTCAGTTCTTTGCAGTGCTGCAGCTCAAACGCAGAGCAGACTCTTGTACTCAACCACATCACCGTAAGACGTCCACCCCACCTAATTACACCATGTGGCCAAAAGTATGTGGACAGTTGACCATCACGCCCATATTTGCCTTCTTCAGACTTTTGCCACAAGTTGGAAGCACACAATTATGTAGCTAGTCTTTGTATGTTCTTGTGGCTGAATCGGGCAAATCACCACAGTCATGATCCAAATTTCAGTGAAAAGCCTTCTTATATATATGGAAGTTATTATATAACAGCACAGGGGAAATTAATCTGGATGTGATTTTCAGAATGCACATATAGCTACTATGGGCTGGTGTCCACAAACTTTGGGCCTTATGCTGTATTTTTTAGTGTTTTTTTTTTTTTTTTTTTTTCTAGGATCTGATCTATCCTTTTTTTCCCTCTCCATGTAGGTGGACTTAAAATGGGCTGTTATTCTGCAGATAATCGAAAAGGTATGTTGAGACATAGGGTGGGGTATATCAGGTTATATCACGGTTGTAGAATATATCATACCATTTCTATACACATCTAATGCTGTTTTACACATTTTACCATTGATTGCATTAATGTAGTCAAGTCTTTTAATATTATATAGTACTAAACTTGCACAGTCTTGTCAGGGCCGTTCTGTTCCATTTTAATTTTAGATGTTATATATATGTGGTCTTTAGGTGTACATGAAATGGGTTCTAACTTTGAACGATGTGCAACATATTTGTGGCAAAATTAACCATTTGTTTTAGACCTGTAACTTTTCCTTTTCGGTCATAGAACAAAGTGATGTAGCTATAAATTATTAACTGTGTGTGTGCGTGTGTGTGTGTGTGTGTGTGTGTGTCAGGCATGTGCTGATGCCAGGCATTTGGGGGTGTGTACAGGTTGGTTAAGAGGGTCTGTTTTAGGTGAGCGTGTGGTAAGACTGGCTGGTGAGCTTTGTGCTGTGGGACTGAAAGGTTCTCCTTCTGCGTCATCTGCCTTGGACCAAGATAACCACAGCTGGCGGCTCATTAGTCTGGCCCTATCTCAACAGCATGATGATGGTAAACGCACACAGGCAAAATGTACACTTAGTAATGATTATGCTTGTTTATCTTTATAACTTTGATAAATCTGGGACTCATCGTATGCATGTTGATGTGCTAATGTTTTCTATCCTGACATTTCTGTGCATAACTCTAATATATTGGTCTTAGAACTCATAGATTAACTTATTGTCCTGTTTTCTCTCTTCCAGAGTCCTTGATAGGAAAGGTGTATGTAGAACAGATCGTCGAGCACCTTCGTGCTACACTGTCCGAGGCGAAGGGCATGTCTGACGCTGGCAATATGGAACCCCTGGTCTCCTTCATATCCGACGTAGCCTTTAACTTCTTCTCATCATTAAAGGGCTGTCTCCTGTTAGCCGCTGCTGTCGAGTTGCTGCTCACTATTTTCCAGCTGTCTGCTCAGGATCAGATGCTAACTCGCCTCTCGGGTAACGTTCTTCCTCCTCTTAATTTAGTTTAGCAGAAAAATGCAGACGTGGTTTTGGTGTGTTTGCTGCTTGTCACTCTTTGAAAAATGATGATTGAAGATTAAAAACTAATCTCAACAAGTCTCCTAACACATTATTTTTGTGATTAGATATGCTGTATAGATGAACTCTTAAAATCGGAATATATGCGTGTGTATTTGTGCGTCAGACCCTCTGCGGGAGAAGCTCAAAAATGCATACACAGCTGGGGTTCAATCATTGGTCACGCACCTGGGGGCAGGTGTAACAAAGGGTACCATCCTCCACAGTGCTGCAGTGTGGGTTAAAAACCAACTTCTCACCTCTTCTCTCAATGTGAAAAGGTAACACACTTCACCAGATCCCTCAAGATGTGTGTGCAATGGCCTTTGAAAACCCTCGACTGAGTGAAATTGTATACTATATTTAGTTTTGTAAACAGGCTGAAATATATTTTCCTTTTGCTCATATATCAACCACATTTCAAAAGAGGCTGTGAAGGCTTTACTTTGTAAGAAGAGCCTAGGTGAGATTTATAGCATCTTAAAGTGTAGTGTCAAAGTGTACTATGATCTAGTTAGATAGTCTTTTTTTTGGCTACTTGGTTGAGTTTTTCCCCAAACTGTGACACAAATAGTCTTCAAGAACTGATGTTTTTTTTTTCTTGATAAGCTCAAACTCATGCCTATAGATCAGCATGGCGTTTTGTTAGTTGATAATGATACTGAGTTATTATTCATTGGATACAGCACAAAGTTATATACAGGTCCATGAGCAAGTTGATCTCACTTTTATTATTTACTGTGGTGTTAAGTTAAAGCACGATCATGTATGTTCTGTGCAGTCTGCAGGTTCTGGTACAGGCAGTGCAGAGCTTAACGGACACTTTAGCTACTGCTCAGACAAGTGGCTTTCTGCTGTCTCGGTTCATCTCCTGCCTTACTCCAACAAGTGAGGAGTGGGTCAAGCTCAGAGAAGCCCTACAACCTCAGGTACACTGTCACTTGGCAGGTTTCTGTTTGTAATATAGCCAGAGATTTTTGTGAGGTTGATTAGCCTGATCGCAGCTTCAACATTTCAATTAAATTTTGAGTACATTGAAGCAGATTTGCTAGTGAAAATCAAACATTGTACTATACAGTACTGTGCACAAGTCTTAGGCACCATATTATCTGTAGTACAAATTTTGTTATATAAGTTTATGATGTCTGCATTATTATGTACAAGA
>JAOTRN010000008.1:4789727-4803800 GCA_028566695.1 Bagroides melapterus | reverse complement strand
TGTGTCTGTCCATAGACTGCCAGTGAGAGCAGCAGGGCATTCTGGAACCCTTGTGTTCAACAGTTTGTGCAGGCTAACTGCGAGCTGGTTGTAACACTGAATGAGTTCTTCACAGCACCACCTGCTGGTGTAATGGAGCAGCTGCCTCCTGATCTCAGCTCTGAATGGCAGGAGTTCTTCATAGATGGAATCTACAATCTGCTGCTGCCTCTGCTGATCAAGATTCCTGGTGAGTCTCGCGTTATTTACAACTTATCTGGTTTCATATATGCGTCCCGTCAACACGGTTACAGCCATCATCAAATTTTTATTGATTTTTGTCCTACGAAGTATGAAGGTCGCTCTACAATTTATAAAATGTTTACTATAGACCAGACGATGTTGGATATGTCACGTCAAGGTTCGTGTCAAACCTCATTCAATTCCGTTTTAACAAGCTTCAGTCCACATCTGCTGAGTCAAAGGCGTGATAGAGCTATGTCAAATTCATGACTGTGCCCCATGCTGCCCTTATTTTACACTTCAGCTCCGTTTTTATTTTTTGACTTGCACACAAGCGAAGTGTAAAATCACAAAAAAACGCACTTTTGGTACTCTGTATTCAAAATCATAATCTACAAACACCAGCACGGAGAAACAAAATATGTGAAAACATGTTCGCTTCTTTTGGTAGTTTGCTTTACGTCCAGTTGGTTGTACCAGGCAGGCCCGGTAGGAATTCGGGATTTGGGGAATATGGATTGGTCACTGCTGTGTTTTTTGTAAGCATCTGTGAGGTAAAATATGAAGAAGAAGGAAATCAGTATCTCCTTATTGAAATTTCTGTTGTCTGTATAAACCTTTTTTTTTTAATAAATTAATTTTTTTAATATAAAAAAATATATATTTATATTTATTCCCAGATGGAAGCTGTGCAGTGATAGTTAATGGTAGATATGGGGTAGAAAACAGGTAAAAAAAAACAAACAAATGAAAGAGAGCAGAAATATTTGGCAGATAATCTGTCTTTGTCTCGAACATGTGACCATCAAGCATTTCTTGATGTGGGTAAATGTATAGCCTTTATTTCTGATTTTTTTATTTCTCTAGCATTTGAAGTTATTTATTCATCATGGAATAAAAAAAACAACAACTCTTTAAAACAGGTTTTGGGAGTCTTGCAGCTTTATTTATTTATTTAATTCATCATAACCCCTGATGAGGCTGCAATTTATTCCAACACTTGGTTTAAACTAGCAATCTAACAGCTGTCATTTCTATGAATAGCTGGAGTACTGAACACATGGTGTGTTTTAGTGCTGCTTAGCCTCATCTATGCAAATGATGTTTTTTTTTTTTTTGTTTATTTTTCATCCTCAAGCTTGCAGGCCTTAAAGGTAACATTCATACACTGTTGCACGGCGGATTCATTAATGCCTCGAGTATTAATACCTGAGTAAGTCTGCGCATTGTGTTTGGTTTATTGCAGTGGAGTTTTCCGAGCCAGATGAAGCGACGTTCCCAGCGGCTGTGGTGGAGGCGCTGGGTGAAGCTCTCGGGCACGTTCCTGTCCAGCTACTCATACACAACAAGCTCCCAGCTCGGTTTGTTGCCGACCAGAGGAGCAACCTGCCTGATGCACTGCAGACGCTGCTGAACACGCTCACACCGCTGCTGCTGTTCAAGAGCCGGCCGCTGCAGCTGGCTGTCTACCACATTCTGCACAAGTAAGAAAATATGACAAAATTAAAGTAAGCACATTTTAATGGAGCCAGTTGTTTAAGTAAAAAACTCTTTGTTTTTTTCAGGATAATGCCTTTGCTACCAGAAAGTGACAGTGAAAATGCCAGCACCAAATCTGAAGATGAGGACGAAGAAGAGCCGTCCTTGTAAGATTGCACTTGTTTGTTGTGTGATTTTTTTTTTTTTTTTTCCTCACCGTACACAGACGCATACTTAAACTTACTGTTACATTATGAAATAGTTTGGAGCAGCTCTTGAACTGGTAAAAAACTATAAAGACCTTTTATATTTGTTTTGCTTTGCATTTTAAAGTTTTGCATTGACGTGACCTTTTCAAACGAAATCAAAAGTCGCAAAGCTCGGAGGGTAATGATTATCCTATAGTGAAATATGTATGTAAAAAATCTAATTGAACTTTAACTTTGAGTCCTTTTAAGCCGTCTATAACTGAAAACAACACATTAATCAAAAGATATCCCAAGGGTTGTGTTTATACAGAGAGCAAGAAAACTAAATCAATGTGAAACAACTCTACGCTCTTTTGTTCTGCAGGTCTCCGCCGGCTGCAATTATGACGATACTCACAGCTACAGAGGAGCTGGTGGAGAATATTTTGGGTAGTGTACAAGTGGGCGAGTTTGCTGTTGTGCAACCTCTCAGCATGGAACACTGTTGCATCCTGGGATATCTGTTGGCCTGGAAACTTCTTCTCGTCTTTTTTAACGCTGCACCTTCCCAGGTATGACATCTGTCACACTTTTATTTTTCCACTTACTTGTTTTTTTTTTTTTTTCTTTTGGTCAAGCACAGATTTTGCAGCATTTGCATTTTTAACATACGAGCATTTATGTGCTTCTCTAATTAACGCGGTTGTGAGTGGGTTTATTTATCCTCTTGGGATGATGTTGTGTTACAGCTGCGTGTTCAGTACTGCCTGCACTTAAAGAAGACTCGTTCGCTGCATAAGCTGCTGCCGCACCTGTTTCGACTCATGCCGGAGAACCCAGCACTGCCTGGGCAGCTCACAGAAACATCCAGCAGAGACCCTAAAAGCTTCTTTACTGAGAGCCTTTCTCTCTCTCTGCACGGTGAGTCCATTTTCTTTTCAGTTCATGTTCAGGCCTCACGCCTCACAAATAGAGCCACAAGGAATTTAAAAGCTGTTTCGACTCTCCTTCACAAACTTCAGAAAGGTCAGAAAAACATTGTGAAGGGAATGTGGGGCGAGCATTGTGGGAAAGTGCTCCTCAGTCCGCCGCAATCAACCAGCAGTGATGTATGGACGGGTGGAAACGAACAAGAGCTTCAGCTCTGCATCTTAAGAGTCCCTCATCAAACGCATTCATCTAATCACAGCAGCAGCGTTGGGCTGTAGTGTCACTTCACGTAGTAAAGCTATTAGCTTAAATCCATTCCTGCTAGCACAGTGAGAGCATTACTACATTTTAAATCCAATAGCTTATTCTATAAGAGCTCATTCAGAAATTCATTCAGCTTCAGTAACTGCTGTATCATGGTCAAGGTGGCATTGGATTGGGAGCCTATCCTGAGCAGGAATACACCCTGGATGGGTTGCCAGTTCATGATTATGGAAGGTGGGAAGAAACCAGAGAACAAATATGGATATGGGGACAGCGCAGTAACCCCATATCCATACAGTAACCCTAGATTAGGATCGAGCCCAACACTTCCTGCTTCCCGTCTTAGAGTTAGACTACTTTATTGACTAACATAGAACACGTTTTTATCTACCACACAATATACATCCATGCCATATAAAAAGTTTCACAATATATATATATACAGTGAATCTCTTGTTGATTGGTTGCAGGCACTCTTCTCTTGTTCTCTTTAGTGGTAGTTTCTTTAGAAAGAGTGTAGAGACTTTTAGCTTATTTGGAAGGAAGAAGAGTAGAAATTGCCTGGCTGTTTGACTCTCCTTGTCCCTGGCAAACATTTAAGAGCCTCGTACTGTTCTGTAACGTGACTGTTCTACGTTTTCAGATGTTTGTTTCAGGTAATTCTCATAAGCACATTTGATAAAGCATCACATATTGGTTGGATCTTGAAATTCAATATTTATTTTATTTTTTTTTGTCTGTGTGACAGAGAAAGACAGCCTGCAGTCCGAGGTTCCGCACTTGGCCTGCTCTGTGTACTATAGTGCTCTGAAGGACCTGCCTGCGATGGTGCGTCTGTGGTGGAACAGTCAAGAGAAGCGTGTGGTTAGCATTGTGGATAAATTCACCAGCAAGTATGTGAGCAGTGTGCTATCAGCACAGGAGATTGCCTCAGTGCAGTCCAGCACGCAGACCTTCGACAGCATGACGGTGAGACACGGTGCAGTAAACCTGATATCAGGTTTTCACATGCTGTGACAAACACAATAGAATGGTTTATGCTAAACATCATCTGGTAGAGGCTTGTTTGGAATTGCAGACAACTGCTCAGAAAAGGACTGTTAAATAAAACAGCACTGGCAGTAATGCTGCTTTGATTCTTTCTCTACGGCTGCGCTCCTGGAGTGTATTCAGAAAAGCTGGAAGCATTAAAAAATGGCTTGACTTCACTGAGCTGGAATTCTTCTCTTGGTTTGGATCACAAGTGGACAAAATCTTTAAGCAGGTCCAATATATATACAATCAGATTTTTCATGCAAACACAGAGTTATATGAGAATCTGTGGGTGCATTCCTATAGCATTAGTCCACAAGGACCTTGTTTGCATGCGTATCTAGAGAATATTTAAAAAAAATAAAAATAAAATAAAGATATCTGCTTTGCTTCTATACTTTTTCTCACTAGGAAACATTAAATAAAATAAGTGTAATTTCCAAAGCTGATTAAATGGTCTATTTAAAAAATAGCTGTAGTTTATTATCATGTGCTACATATATATGTGTATGTGTACGAGAGAGAGAGAGAGAGAGAGAGAGAGAGAGAGAGATATCCTGTTTTATATTATATATCTGGATGAGATGGATGAGACCTGGACATATTCCTACATATTTGCAGATGTCACTCAGAGTAACTAATACTACCTAAAGTCTGTTTGAACTTTTGTTTGTGTGCACCAATAAGACGTGTATTTGTTTACAGGTCAAAGCTCGCTCTGCTACACGAGAAGTGATAGCGACATACTCAGTGGATGATATTTTCATTGAGCTTGTGATCCAGCTGCCCCAGAACTACCCTCTGGGCTCTATTATTGTGGAGAGTGGCCGCAGGGTCGGAGTCGCAGTGCAACAGTGGCGCAACTGGATGTTGCAGCTCAGCACCTACCTTACACACCAGGTTAGTCCAATAACCTGCTTTGTACCAAATACACTTCCAATATCAAACCTGGATGTTGGAAAGGATTAATGAAGGACACTGTAGGTTCTGTCTTAATTTAATACAACATACGTTAAAGCAGGAACTCAGCTTACAAGTTGTATGTAACTGTGTGTGCTGTGTAGAACGGCAGTATCATGGAGGGCCTGTCTCTGTGGAAGAACAACGTGGATAAGCGTTTCGAGGGAGTGGAGGACTGCATGATCTGCTTCTCCGTCATACACGGATCCAACTATTCACTTCCTAAAAAAGCCTGTCGTACCTGTAAGAAGAAATTCCACTCTGCTTGTCTGGTAAGTATCATATCCCACCTTCACACACACACACACACACACACACACACACACACACACACACACTGTAGCTCATGCACATTAAATGTACAATAACTTTAAACACAGTAAATGGTTTATCTTGTGCTTTTAGTTTGTTGTGTATAAGTATACCTTGACTTTTTTTTTGTTTTTTTTTTAGTATAAGTGGTTTACATCAAGCAACAAGTCCACATGCCCCCTGTGTAGGGAGACCTTTTTCTAAACTCTGTCATGGACAACTGATTGAATTGTGAACAAGGATGCAAGACAAAAAGAACTCAACCTATCAAATCAATGTGTAAATAAAACTTTATACCTCCTACTGAGTGAAATGAAAGTTGTTTTGGGCAGTGAAGCCCATTTTAGTGATCACACAGGCACCTTTATCTCCTGACTGAGAAGAATGATGAACAAGACCCAATTAAAATGGCATGAATTTGCTCAGCATTTACTCAGACCAGAGGGACTGGCACTGTATCCAAGCTGTCATTATTTTCTAAATCCATGGATTTGGATTGGACCAGACTGCCTTGTTGTGTCTCATTCATTTTGTTTTGTCTCATTGGTTCACATGTTCCTCAACTAATATGCCTACTTGCAAATCTTGATAAAGGAATGTCCAGGATTGTCATTTTTAAAAAATAATATATGTCTTTAATCATACATAAAGGGAATATTTTTATTGTGTAAATCCCTGTGCTGTTCCCTGTGGATTGTATATCAGAATATTGTGTGGTGCTATTTTAGGGACCATTTATTCATTTGTGTAGACCCACTTCACGTTCTGATTTCAAGTTAAATTGTTTAATCTTGTTTCTGTAGTCATTTGCATTTCACTCATCTTTCCTACTTATGTACAGACTCTTAATGCAATCGAAGACAATATTAAGTCAGACATTTTCACTGCTTTTATCTTCTCTCCATGGGTGCAATAAATTGATTGTTAATCATAATAACAGCTGGTGTTAGGAGTATTTGTCTCATGTAAATGCTACTTAAAATCATTCATCTTCACTACAGGACTTGTCTTGTTAGACCTGGAGAATGTCACAGGAACACTGAGTATGAGGCAAGAGTATTCCTCACGTACGTTGCAACGTTCTTTCGCACCTAGAGGCGCTTTAGTGTAACTAGTCCACCTTCTAGCACGTTTTTGAGAGGAAACCCACACAAAAATGGGGAGAATATGTGAAACTCTCTCTCTTCACAAACAGTACAGCAAAGAAAACATGACTATAATGTAGCATTTAAAAGCAGTCATGCCTGTGTTATTTTGCCCACTTGACAAATATTCAAATGTTCTATGGAAATGAGGTAATCCCTGATGGTTTAGATAAAATATTTTGCTATGGTATGAAGATGGATGAAAATAAAATCTGCTCTGGATGCCTTTATAGCAAGAGTGCATTATGTTTTTTGTCCCTTAGTGTAGACAGGGAATTGTGAGAGGTGACAAGAATTTGCGTTCAAATCACAGTCGAACAATCTGCTGAATGGTAAATATTTGATAGAGGTCGTCAGTGAGGGTCTGTGTGCCAGATAAACAAATAAGATAAATAACAGCCTGTCGCTGTTTGCCCTGTCTGTATCTATTTACCAAAAAAAGTTTTGTCTTTTAAACACGCTCAGTATTTAGTTAAATGTCCAATCAATGACACTGACACTCCCGGTCATTTCACAATCTGCTACTGTATTGCTGATTGCAAATTGTACAATAAGTGCATTGGCTATTTCTTTTGTTGTTCCAGTCATAGCGCTACGCGGCTTCTGATGATCGTTATACTGTCAACTTAAACATTTTTCTGAACCAGTATTTATCCCATTTGAGTCCATTTTTCCATACCTCTCTACTATTGACTGATAGATGCTTACCTCCACTTATTTTGTTATTACAAAGTAGTAAAGGTTTCATGAATGAGCTAAATATCATAATGTCACCAAATTTGACCAAGAAAGAAAATCCCCAACAAACACAAAAATTATGGGTCTTAATGAAATTCCTGTGCCAAATTGCTGTATGTGATCCAAATAAAAGACAAAGTTTGTCAAATTTTAATTGAATCAATCACTGCAATGCATAAAATGTAAAATCTCTGTGACTACAGTTTTAGAGCAAAATCTGAGACTTTGTGCAGATCTGAGGCCAGTTTAATCTTCTGTCTTTAAAGTGGTCCAGTCAAGGTAAAGTCTTAATTAGCACATTAATCGTCTTCTCAGGAGGGAAAAAAACTTTTTTCTTTTCCGTTCCCTCGTGTGGATACTAACTCCCCTTCAGGTAGTAACATCGCCTCAGGTTTTGTGATGGACGAGAGGAACCCTGGGGAGCGTGAGAGATGAGAGATGATTATTTGCTGTAGCATAAAGCAGTAAGTTTATACAGCAGCACAGAGAGTACAAAGATTTAAACCCCACCAGGAAATTAAGCCCTCTTCTTCATGGTTAAAATCGATACCATTAAAAATAATAATAGTAATAATAATAATAAAACAAACTAGGAAGCAGTCTAGTCAGGCATGAATGAATATATTGTGCAAAGGAAACATTCAATCTTGTTTTCGATCGTTTTACCGCCACATTATCATTACCTTTACCATTAGTGGTGCAATGAACGATAGTTAAAGGAAGGAAAGAAGAATGAACGAATGCAGATTTGCGGACGTGAGCGGCGGACCGAGAGAAAGAAAAAGACATAGTGTCTAATGTTTGTTCAAGCCCGAGAAGAGTTCACCCAGACGGCGCTCCATCATAATAAACTTGATTTCCTTTCAGTGGTCTTTTATTGACTTTAATCTGCCTGGAATGCCAATAGCAATTTCCAGCTTACTGGAAAAGCCTAACCCGGTTGCTGTTGATTCTTGGAAACCTCCCGATTAGGCAACCACCACTGGCGCCAAGTGGCCATCGTTTGTGGATCTTGGGTTTCTCTCTTTGCTATTTCAATCATTTGTTTGTATAACAGGGTCCTTTGTTTTTAATGTAGGCATTGAGCAAATGGGCCCGATATTATTCTGTGACATCAAGCAGAACTGAGTTTATGATGACAATCCAGCTATATTTAAAATATAAATATTTAGATCAGTTTTATATCTTTGGTATGACTTTTACACTTGAGTGCCGTGAAGGCAGTGAAGGTGGTGCGTTAAAACCGCCCAGCAAGTGTAAAGTAAAAAAGTGCACAGAAGTATTATGACATAAACTCTAGATGGCAGTGTATCATTGTGTCTTTCTCGGGTCTGTCTGGTTTCTGCTGTTTAAGAACAGTTGTTTGTACCAGTGTGCTTCAGTACTTTTACTGTTTTCAGTCAGCAGCAACAAATGATTTTAATCTTCACAGTGTTTGTATTAATATCTACAGGGAGCTATGTGATTATACAAATAGTATTTCGTGCTGAATCGGTTAGATTTTAGTTTGGGCATGAGTGTGATCCTATGATTCCCTTAGTGGATAATGTTACTTTCCATTAGATTAAATAATAACTCAGTTAAAATTAGAACTCACAATAGTATAACTCATAACAGCAAGTCGCCCCTTTTCCCCCCTGCTTCAGTATGCAATCAGTATTTTCTCCTCTGTGTCTCTCTGCATGTCTCTAGTTAATATTCACTTCATTCTGACCCATTTGAGGTGTGCTGCTCCTTACCGTAGTGTCACGCTTCAGCTCCATGCTCCAGGCCACTGTTCTACTCTCTAAATAGCAGCACATCAGTGTTATTCCACCCGCCCAATAAAAAAAAAAATCAGGCCAGCTGTTCCTCATCCTTCTGCCCTCTCTGCTTCTTGTTATCATCATCATCATCAAAGTAGCCAATTTACACCAGCTCATCTGATTCCTAGTGAAGCAAATCCTGCTTGTGTGTTTTTCTTTAGTCTCAGCATCCTGGCTATACATAAAGATGCCCTGATTTGATGAGGGGGTCACTGCTCGTCTTGCTGGCTTACACTCTGTTTGCTGCCTGATGAGGAGAGATTCAAATTTATCCAATCTCACCTGGTATTAGACCTCAGACTGAGCCGGACTAATTATCATGGCAGCGTGGGCTTGTCTTAATTTTACCCATGACATTTTGCATTGTTTCTTAGTAGAACACACAGAACCAATTCCTACTGAATCTCATTGGTCACAGGGATGAATTTCTGTCATGTTGATCTTATTGAGGTTTTTAGAAATCAAAGCGTTTGCATAAATATTTATTCAGTAGTTTGGATGGAACTGCAAGTTCAGCCAAATATTGTTCATAGCAAAGTGACTTTCACATATTTTTGTGGAAAATTGACCAGTTTGCTTTCAAACACATTATCTTCAATTAGCTGCACAACACAGATGTGGATTTTCGCTTAACTAAGCTCGGTGCTGGACGTTGTACAGAAAAAAAAGTTCAGTTCAGTTTCACCTTTCGCATGATGTTTAACTTGCAGTGTCTTTTCAGTCTCTTGAGGTTACAAGATCTGGGAATTACTTAGAAATGAACTGCTCTCAAGCTTTTCACACAGCACTTGATGGATTGGGAAATAAATAATTTTTACTCCATGTTTCATGTCCTTTATTTTATTCTTAGTCTTTTAATTATACAACTGTCTTAATAATCTACAAAACACCCAACTTCCCTCAAGTTTCATTCAGGAATGTGTTTTTTTATGGGTAGTCTCTCAGAGAGTGGAATGATCGAGGTAGTGAAAGAGCTTTCAGCAAGTTTTACACTTGCTTTCAATATTTCAACTAGAACCTAATCAAAAGAACATTTTTCAACCTTGTACTACATGGAAAGTTTTTGACCATTGTGCCAGAGCTGCTATGCCCAAACTGACAGACCTGAATGATGATGAGCACCATTATTATTATCATCACCGCTTCTCCATTCAAATTCTGCTTTAATACTCAGTATCGATTGCAGTCCTCGACTATGCGCTGTGTATTCAATTTTAGCCATCAGTGCGTTCTGCTGAACAGAGCGTCTCATCTTTCATTGCATAAATCTCATTTACTATCTCTAGCAGCACATGGTGCCTGTCTCTTCTGGCAGGGATGATTCGTTTTGCTAGGATGCACACTAGATGGGGAGAAAAAGAGAGTTGAAGACAGGGCTACAATCTTACTGTGCTTTTGGTCTGACTCCTTAGCCACGCTCCCTAATGTCCCACAGCGGTGAAGCTGGGATGTCTAAATTAGAAAGGAGAGGGCAGAGGAGAACCCATTCTCTATGCTTCATGTTGTTTACACAGTGTGACTGTGCTAGTGAGGCACTGAATAAGTACAAATGGAGCAGCCCTGGGAGGGGCTTAGGCTAGTGATTCGTCTCGACTTCTAAAGAGGAGGCCATTAATAGTAGGCCTTCAGCTCTTGTTTGAACAGTCGTATGTGTCAGAGGAATATTATCAAGTAGAGAGACTGCTGCAGGCTAGAGAAGAAAGGAGTTTAGCAATGGAAGCTGTACAGCTCTGGAAACTTCACTGCATTACTCTTTATGCTGGGTCTTCACTGACCAGAGCCAGTGTGTGGTTAACTAGTACTCACTAGTATCTCCAGTGAATTTACTTTTTACAAATATTTAAGTGGAAGATAATATGAAAGTGGTTGATGCATTCAACCTACACATCTAGGCATGGAGTTTCGAGTGTCACCTCTGCAGTGTGTGTGTGTGTGCGTGTGTGTGCATGTGTGTGTGCATGTTTTCTCTGTGCTTTGGGGGTTTCCTCCCCAAGTCCAAAGACATAGACATATTTACATATTTTCATTGTGAGTGTGTGTGTATATGAGATAGAATTTGCCTTGAGATTTGGTTGCTCCCATCCATGGTGTCACCTGCCTCATGCCCTGACTCCCCCTGAGACACGTTCCTGGCTTCCTGGGACCATGTGTATGATTAGTGGTACAAAAAATGGAGTGTGATTGTGATGATTCTGATGCTAATTTGTTTATTGGTGATGTATTTTTGTGATTCTTGTAAGATATCCACAGTTATCTGCAGTGCATATAGCACATTCCTGGTGCAGTTCAAATGGCATTTAAGAGTAGACATTTTTTTTTTTCAAACATAAACATAAATGATCCATAAGTGATAACAGTCAGGTTTCACAGCTGGCTCCTAAGAAAATGGGCAAGAACTTTTCTTTCTCACTCAAAACTCATTATCATAGTTGTTCCATCAATGTATATTAATGAAAAATGCTACATAGAAATAGTGGAAGAATACAGTACAGCTATACAACACTGTTGAGCTAAGTAACACTCAACAAGCATCTTGATCGGGGTATTAGCATGAAAGTTGAGTCTCTGGAGCGTGATCTGTGTGAGTTGATGAGGAGTGAGAGAACTGGACAGAACTTGTCTAAAGTGCTGCTGCATCTCTGGGTAACTAATTTGAAAATAACTTATCTAAGAAAGAAATTGAATCTAAAAAGTTGACTCTTGAATCTTGTTACAAAATAAATCTCACTTTAATCATAAAATTTTGAATGATCACTTGTGTAAAAAAAACATAGAGTTTTTAGACTTTTACAATATTATTCCTTACCCATTAAACTTTAATCAAGCAGCATCACCCAGCTTCATATCTAGAGGAAAAACCTGGCCATCCTGGCCCTGTTCCAGTTGTGACAGGGCCAAACACACTGTTCTCAGGCTAACCTTTTCTAATCCTAACCACAGTCATTACTGAAGAAAACATTTCTCTGGTCAGGGATGAGCAGCCAAGGGCAAGCTCTACCAGTGCCACTCATTGCTTATTCCGATCAGCCACATTATTTTGTATGGAAAGTGAAGCCTGTTTACTCCAGTATGCTAATGGGGTCATAGCTGGCAGGTCTAGAGATCAGTGCAGCTCAGTAAGGAGCCGGGGCCTGGGGCGGCTGCCTCATGGGGGAGAGAAATCCAAAAACATCTTAAATGACACTAATGGGTGGAGACGGCTTGTGTAGATCCTATTTGTGACACATTTTCCTACATAAACAGGTATTTGGTGCAGAGAAATATGTGCGACTAAATTTTTTGCCTATACTAAAGGTAATGTGTGTTTTTCTATACTTTAGTTTTTAAACTTAAGCACAAAATGAAGATTTGTAACTAGTGTACTTAGTGATTATGTACTGTTTTATACCATTGAGCAAATCCTAATTGGCAATTACTCTCATTATATAATCCAACCTGCTTTTTAAACATTCATTTAATAGTGAGTTTGAGCATGGTGATTAGGCTTCTATAGAACAAATATCTTTGCAGACGAAGTCTTGGGGTGTTTTACAGGAAGTCTGAGTTTAAAGCAAGTAAAGAAGGATCGGACTTTAAAACTTTCTTTAAATGTCATTGCCACTGTGAAGTAAACAAAACCCAGGTAAGTCATGTGATGGAAAGCTGTATTCGAGTTGCCTCTGTAATGATTGACTAACAGTTTGTGGATTCATCTTATTTTATTTATGTCTGTCTTCAAGGGTAAAAGTGCAGGACAAAAACTGTAATAAGGTTCCACAGCTTTACGACTTAAAGTGGATGTCTCACTTTCACATTCAAACAAGGTCACAACTGTCAACATGTGGCAAGGCCACGCAATGATATACCGTGCCCTGAAGGAAACGCCATCCCTCATCAGGCCATTGCAATGCTGGTCATGTGAGCAGATTGGATGATGACGATGCCTACTGTAGAGTTAATATCCAGGGTGCTCCGAGCTCTGTCAGAGGCCGACTCATTCCACTGATAAATGTCTGGTCCGAAACAGCCTTCAACTTGTGGGAAATCTGTCTTTCTAAAAATTTAACCTCGTCTCTATGGCCCAATTCCCCCCACCCCCACCTTTACACTTATGAAAGGTAGGTATTACTCACTCTCCATGGAATTCTGTAGTTTTGACACCCCATCCCCACCACCCCCACCTTTTTTTCTTTTGCTTACTTCATGTTTACAAATGGCCCATCAGTACTCAGGTTGAAAATGGCATTTAGCATTCTTCTGAAAATTTCTTTTATGTTCTCTTGAATTATGATGTGTACAATGTTTTGTGTTCATTCTACTTTCCAGCCTCTTGCTCAAAAATAACCCAATGGATCTGAATAATAAATATTTGGCAGCCTGGGAAAGTGCTGAAATTTTGAAATATTAGCTGAAGTTCTGAAAGCTACGTTTTATCAATTACATTATAGTTCTCCTTTGTACATTTCCATCCAAAGGTAAGTTATAACATTTGAAGATCAGATTCCTTCCAGAAGTGAAAAGGAAGAAATGAAAAGTGAATTTTTGAGCATTTGCAGATTCTGGCAGTTTGAACAAAAGACATCAATAAGCTGAAAGTCTGAAAGCATACTATACTTTATTTTGTTATCAGAAAGAATTATATTTGCATTATAAATAGACTTGAAGTCTGAAATGACTCTGTTATCAACTCTACATGATCTAAGTTGTAATTAACTTAACCTGATTAGATGAAAGCCTATACATAGAGCATAGTTCTGTTTACTATATATCCCTTAATATAAATGTGTTACAGGCAGAAACAAACAAACTATCACACAAAGTTTAATATGAAAATATTAAAAGTGTATTTTTGAGTAGGTTTCTCAGTTTTTCACTGCATGTGTGGATCATCATCTCAAATTTACTTCTAGGTATCTAGGTACGTACCTGTCACAAAATAATCTATTATTTAGATTTGTTTAAACCTTCTACTTAAATAAGGTTTTACAGAATTTGGAAGAATGGAACAAGCATGAATCC
>JAOTRN010000008.1:4763917-4780704 GCA_028566695.1 Bagroides melapterus | reverse complement strand
CATGGTGGATATTTTTCACACCACGCTGTGTAAACTCTATCTGTATCTGAAAAGCCCTAGTCAGCAATATTTGAAATACTCAACCAGCACTTCTGGCACCAAAAAAAAACAAAAAAAAAAAAAACAAGCTCTGTTCACTGAGATCACATTTTCTCCACATTCTGATGTTTGCTCTGAAGCTCTTGACCTGTATCTGAATGATTTTATGCCATGTGCTGCTGCCACATGATTGTCTGAATAAATAATTTCGTGAACGAGAATGTGCCCACATATTCCTATTAAAGTAGCAGGTGAGTGTTGAACACACGGCTATAGAATTTCTGATCATCTATCACTTTGAACATTCTCCATTTTTTTGTAATAAAAAACATATCTACTTTATGTAAATAATGAAAAATGCATCTAGCTTCAGTAAGTGATTTAAGACTAAAAAAAAAAAAGTTACTCTCCCTCTTGTTATTTTTCTTGTCTTTGTCTCCTCGTTGGACGAATCATATAGTCGTTAATCAGCCCGTATCAATGGAAGTTCAGGGAAGTTTGCTGGAGTGAAATTTGCGCCATCCATCACCCTATTGGGATGTTTCATAATAAAAAGCGTCATACATTTTTCTTCTCTTGGCCTTGTCACAGTCAGATCAGATCTCTTTGTGAAGTTGGGTCGGCTGCTAACTGATTAGCCCACTGAGCATTGCTGACAGAATAATCGGCTGCATGCTCTAGATGCTATCAGCATGTGATAGATACCCCTGTTTCTTCAATTAGGCACATGGACACAGAAAGTACGGAAATGTGAGCTACATCTCAATCAGCATCCTTTCGCTGCCGTATTGTGAAACTAGAGCAGATAACCCTGAGAGAAACAAACATGAGAAAAAAAACCAAAAAAAAACCCAGGAAGATCTTTAATACATTATTCAATGAGGGCCAGCAAGGTCACAAGACAATAGAGGCTTCATCGACCTGTCTTTATGTTTAAAGCTTGCCTCTGGCTTTTTGTCTTATTGTACTAAGTGCCACTGGAGATCGTCATCATCATATGACTTTTATAATAAATGATTCACATACACAGTTCTAGGAAAATATATTTTGACCCACTGTATGAATACACACAATGTTTAAAATAACCAAATACAAAAAAAGAGACAATATTAGGTCACATCAGGTGATGAAACAAAGCTTGTTGTGGAGCATGAGAATAATCAGAACTCATTTCCTACTGTAAACTTATCATTCTTTAAAAAATGAGTCAGTAATATTTTAAGCAGATTGTTATATTCCATCTTTCAGTTGAAAAGGAATGAAATATTATGAAATTTGATTCCTAATTTGTTTGTCAACTTTCAGGAGTAACCAGATATATATATTATATATAAATACACCATGCAGTCCATCTTTCAGGGCCACACTATAAACAGTGCATGAAAAAAAATACCCAGTGTGAGTGCATTTGCCTCTGTGTGTCGTCTGTTCTAGAAATAAAAGAACAGTGGAGAGAGTGTTTCTATCCATAGGTGGCAGTAATTTGCCATGAGTCTCTGGAGACCTAAGAAGAAAAAGGACTGTTGTTCCCTAATGGCTCATGTGAAAGAAGTCTCGCTCAAATTAGCCTCCTATTTCTTCCAAGATAGCAGCCGCAAATCTACAATGCCACATGCCAAAAACCTCAAAGAGCGACCGTTTAACAGTACAAGCGGCATAATTATGCATAGAGGAAGAAGATGCTACATGCAAATGACTGGCTTCATGCTGAAAATGATGAGGTGTACCTTTACACATCACCTGCATCCATATGCATGATGGCTCCCATTAAATGGGCTTTGTCTAGAACTTCAGGAAGCAAATGAGAACTCAGCATGGTGCACACAATGACAATATTTATGCAAGTAAACTGTGTACAAACAACTGGTGCAGTGGGAAAAAAAGAGGACAACATTACAGCCCATTCCTCATTCAAACTCGAATGCTAAATTTCCATGTCCTCTTTCCTCTACTCCTTAACTAAGCTGTCATGGCTCTACACTGAGCCATTTGTTCGTAATGAACAAAGTGCTACTGTATGACAAATTGGTGAATTTGAGATTGGTTTAAATATAGAAGGGAAAAAGGATGGAAATTCTTTATCTTGTAGACAAAAAAGAAATGGGGACCGAAAAGAAAGCGCTGATTGGACCACGAGTCGGCAATTCCTACCGCTCTGTCATGAGTCAGTGTCAGTAGGCTGATTACTGGCATTACGAAAACGAGAGAAAAATGATATGTAAGAGACAGAGGCCGAGGTTGGCTATCATCTAAATTCGGCAAGGACGTTTTCCCATGGATTATGCCACGGACTACTGAGGTATAAAAAGGGAACGAACTAAAAATCTATATATATGTGGACGTGTGTGCGCAGGAGGGAAAACTGGAAAATGGGGACCATGTAGAATAATGAGATCTGGGAAGGACAGCCAGAATGAAGCATTTTACTTTGCATCCCCTGGGAATTGAATGATTTTTCTAAAGTGAAGGCCCACACTGACATACATCCTTGCAAGCCAGGATTACGATTATCGGAGAACAGGTGCCTGTAAAATGAGGGAGAGGAAGGACAGACATTGAATTGGTGTTAATGCAGGACATATTGTTCAGTTCGATCCAAGAGCTCATCTAGGAAATTGCAGTACTACTAAATATTTCTGGCTATCAGTAATATCATCAAGTCTTGCAGACTTCTGGTTTTGACTGAACAAAAACTGCAGAAATTGGATTAAAAAAAAAATGTAATAAACAAAGAAAACAAAGTAAAGCACAGAGTCCACTTTGGGAAAAGTGGAAAGCTGTTGACTGATTGACTCATTCGGTATAAATCCATAAACCCAATCAAGCATGTATTATAGTTTGCTGAAAAAGAGATAGTTAAATAATGAAAAAAGAAAAAAACAAAATGGCTTTGGCATTTAGCAAACTTTCCAGGCAAAGACAAATGCTGAAGATATCATGATAACATTTTGCTGTGCTGTACAGTTATTAGTGTAATAAAAAAGACAAAACACTGCAGGAAAAGCATAATAAAATAATATTATACACAAATAACCCAAACTGCATGACGAATGGAAATAAAAAAACTGTTTAAGCCAAATTTTTAAGTCAGAACAACCGTACCCACATTTCAAAAAAGTGCCTGTAAACTTTTCTGGCCACAAGCTTCAGAATCATAAAGTTAAGGTTCTGATTTGATAAAAAGGATTCTGTAATCTTGATTACAACCAGAAAACAACTGTTTGAACACTGAGACACATTTAGCTTTTCTCAGCATGATGTATCAGAAAAAGGTTCCTAGCATCATGTCTTAAACCGGCGGTGAGTAAAAGTCTCATCACTTTTACTCACCGCCGGTTTAAGACATGATGCTAGGAACCTTTTTCTGATGAGATAGGTGCAACATCAGTATGCTATGAAAATAGAAAATGTTTGCTAATATACAGTATACATGAGAATTCTAGGTATTAGAGTATTAGATCCTTATCTGGACCTGTGGTTGGCTGTCAGGGCCAGCAAGGCCTTCTCTGCTGGCCTAAACACTATCAGAAGTACTGAACTATTTTACATCCTAAATTCTAATATTTGTTAAATGAAATGATATAAATTTATTCCCAACAGTCTATTCTCTTCATTTCGTAGCGTTTCTCTTGGCTGCACTGCTTCTAGTACGTGTATGTGGATGATAGATTTTTTGTCCAATCAGATTTCAGCTTCTATATGCTGCAATGTCAATTTAATCTGCCCAGAGTCTTCAGAATCAGTAGTTCTGGACTATGGAACTTAAATTATATTAGCAATGGGACCAATCAGATTTCAAATTTACCTCACAACAACGTCAGCATTTTCCTGTCCTCTGATTGGTTGGTCAGAGCAAATCAATGTTTAGAACAAAGTTGTGTAATATCTTAGCTGAAAGTGAAAGGTCTTGCCCAACCATGATAGCTAAATAATGCTGGGATTTTTACACATGTCCTTCTGATATGTCCTTCACAAAGCCTGCTGCACCACACATACCACCTACACAGACCTACACACCCGCCCTGCAGCTCGCATTGATTTTTTTTCATTAAATTTCTTTTTTCAAAAAAAGATTGTATTCAACCAATGCCTGTTAGTTGAGCTAGTTTTGGTGGGTCAGTGGTTAAAGTTTCGAGTCACAGAGACGAAGGTCAATTTCTTTTTTTGTATTTTGGAATTTTATTTTTATGTTGTATTTTTTTTGTGTCAAGTTTGTTGTTGATGTTGGTGGATCTTGCCTGGGAATTCTAACATTAGTGTCTGTTCCACTGTATATTTTTGAGTACAGTGGAATGCAGCATAACACCTGACACACAGACAAACACAGGCTGTGGCAGGTAGGAGCAAGATGTAGAGATGTTGTGGACTTGAAGACGTGAACTGAAGATCATGTTCAATCTGGGACATGCCATGTATAAGTGCAGGTATAGAGGCATATAGGTACATACGTGCTTGTTTCTATGTGAGCCTCAGGTAGACAGGAAGGCCGAGAGGATTACAAGGGGCGATGTTTTTTCCTGCAACAGGTGTTGAGAGTAAGGCAAGGTGACGAGCTCATATTTATACAGACACCAGCTGTTCAAAGCTGACATGATGTACATAAGGATGTAAAATCAGACACACACTTCATAGTTAAGCTCAAGGTTAAAGAGGCAGACACATGCCACATGGAGCCAGTGTGCTTTAATATTAATGATCATCGTTGCCGTGCCCTTTAGGATGTAACGTGCGTGACTTTGTCAAGATTGCATCATTCAAATGAAAGAGAAAAAAGAAAAGACTAGATTAAAAAAGGTGAAAAAGCTCATTAAAATCTTTTATAAGAAGATTTCATGAATACGGATATGATGTACTGGATCTCATTTACTGCTCCAATATGGTTCATTTAAGAGTTAGCAGTATGAGTGTATATATTTTAAAATAAATGTGCTTTTTTTCTTTTTATTTAAAGATTTTTAATCTTTTTATTCATTTAAGACCTGAAAATGAATCAGTAACTACTGACCATTCAGATTTGAGATTCAACAACATTGTGGTATAAAAGTTTTCCGATGATCTAGTGCGTTATTGTATGCCTCTGTGAAGCTGTCATTGTGTGTGTGTGTGTGTGTGTGTGTGTGTGTGTGTGTGTGTGTGTATATATACATAGCTGTGGGCTGAGCTGAACTGCTGAACTGCGTGGTGCTTTTTGTGTCTGTATGTCTGTATGCGTGTGTATGTGCGCGCACTGTCAGCTGAAGCTCTGAGCCACGTCTCAGGTAAAGTTAAAACTCTCGCAGACACACAAGTTCATTATCATAAAAAGCCAAGCCTGGCAGACATGCCACAGGAGACAGCACTGCCACGGGGAACAGCCCACACCCACCTGCTATTATGACAAAAACACAATATGGGAGCTATAGAAAAAGACAGATAATGTAATTTGCAGTTAAACCTTTATTACTTTTAATAGACAAGCTATATTTTACCTGTTGAGAATGAGGAATGTGCATGTGTGCCCAGTGGTCTGGAAAAATCACAAAATCTCATGATTATTAGTGGAAAGTTTCTCCTTCATCTCATGACACTCACCTTCTCTCAACTCTACATCCATACATGAGATAGAGACAAAATCAGGATGAACAGCCGTCACATAAACAGTCCAGTCACATCAACATTTTGTTCAGGTATTGTTATTACACATAATATGGTGTTATAATGTTATGAAGGAGTGTCACGACAAATGACTTTATAGCTCAGTGAACTTGTGGCATGTCTGCCACGTAAAGATGATGATGTAACGTAACAAACATAAAGCCTGAACTGATTCAGTGAAAATATACAGAGCTGTCATCGTAAGGGTGTAATAACACTGGCATTTCATAAATATCCTCTCAGTATTAAAAATGATCCACCCTATACTTGAGGGCAAACATACATCTGTTATCATAACAGTATATTAATATTGTAATAAGCTTGATAACTTCCTTCTCAATAGTAACATTAACCACAATTATGGTCCAGAAAAATATCAATATCTGTTATTAAAGTGTCAAGAAAAGTGACTGATATCCAAACTAATATCCATTATATTCACCGAGGTAGAAAAACAGCAGTCATGGCTTTCTAATACAAATCATCCTGAAAACAACCTTATGTCAAATAAATGAATGTTATTTATTCTCAGGTGTTATATTAACCTGACACTGGAATCAATAAACCAGCCTGACACCTGTTGGAGTAAGACTTTATAAGATGTTTATTTAGATTTCTATCATTTGTCATCAAGGATACTATTTAGCCCTACAAACATGCACCACTCACAAATAAAATGCTCACGAACGTTGGTTCTTATCAAATCCTGTGTATGTGCAGGATACATTTCCACTCAACTGACACTCAGCACCTGGCAGCAGCTAACTGGAACAAAATGCCCCATGTACACAAACAAGACCCAGGAGATTAGAGATACTTTAGTAAATCTGTGTTTGACCCTGGGATGTGAGTGGTGCCTCTCAAATCTGTGTAAGAGCATGTTTTGGAATATGTAGGCCATCTCTCATGTCCTTGTGCGAGCGTGTTGGCATGTGTGTTAGCCCGACTGGCAGGCGTGATGCCAGTGTTAGTGCACGTAGGAGTGTAGGAAGTGTCCCCTGTGGCAATGTCCCATTGATACTGCTCTTTTCCCTTAGGGCACCTGTCTAGCCTCTTTACAGCGATAGACTACTTCATTTATCACCGAGGCTATGAATACGTCCACTGTGTGATATTTGGACTTCATTTCTTCAGTTCACTTTTACTGTTAACCCCAGCTGCAGAGTGTGAGGCAGGAAAGTGCTTCATTGTGTTTATACAAGATGAGGAAAATCACATTTTGCACAAGTGATCCTATTTGAAAGGTGCTGGATTGTCTACATACAGTTAGATACAGTTATGTTGATCTCACTTGAGGTTACAGCATCATAAGTCCCTCAAAATCTCTTTAGGGAGAAGAGAGCATATTTCCTCTGCAACTCAATTCTCCAATTATAGAAAACTCATAACGACTCAGTGGTGTGTGCAGACGTAGGAAATGGATGAAGTATTTCACAAGAGCATTATGGGGCTGTGCTGTTTTGTGAGCAAAAAAAAAAGGAATAAAAATGGCCACTTCTCAAAAAACTCATGCAATGTGTTTTTTTTTATTCAGTATGTGAAAAAATAGATTTAGAGAAAGTTTTTCTGTCTCACAGCTCCTAGTTCCTAAGATCTGGAGCTGTGTGGAATTTCACTTCATCCCCCATGTTTGTGTGGGTTTCCTCCAGTTTCTATAGTTTCCTCCCACTTTCTAAAAACATGCAGTTGACAGCTCTTGTCAAACCTACTCAAAATTGCCCCTAGGAGTAAGACTGCCCCTTCCCATGCAATAGTCCAGGTGGTAAGCTTCTTTGGTGCTTCTCAACACAGCAACTGTCCCTGATGTTAGAAAGACAGATGGACTAATCATAAAACAAATCATCAAAATATTTTGTCTCCAGCAGCCCAACCATGATCAACGACATTTATGAAGCTCCTGACAAACAGTTTTAGTGGAAACAAGAGAGTTGAGGTTTGCATTAATACTGGTGGGCATCTGTTGTTTTTTTTTGGTTTTCTGTTGGGCATGTGTGGTTTTATGGACACAATTCCAAGTTAGTACCTGGACATCCCTTTCAAACAGCTTCCTCAGTTACTCCTGATGGATGTGGTTAGACGTTCGTGGTGGTGTGCCAACATTACCATGGATACTGTAGCTCACAACACACCACAAAGATTTGCTGTCCTGGTCACAGATGCATCAGGAAGACAAAAATCAACATTTTGTTCTCTTTTACTTTGATATGTCTCCCATGATGCTGTATAGATTGCAATATTTCATGTGAAATGTGAAATCAGTAAAGATCAGCTCATGTATATATACTGTAGTTGTGAAACTTCTGACACTATACCGACCACTATACTGGTTTCTATTTCATTGTCCAACATCACCTCTGTGTACAGTACATATACAGATAGATAGATAGATAGATAGATAGATAGATAGAGAAATGAGCTGGAGAAATGTTTAATTTTACTATGTACTGTGTCAGCTATATATGTTTAAAGGGACAATTGAAGATTCCTGACTTGCTTTGTATCTTCTCTAGGAATCTAGGCCAAAAATATAATTTCCACCAAAAAGTTAATTTAATTGTTAATCAAAAGTTAATCAAAAGTTATGCAAAATATTCACTAAATTTGTAAAATAATTTACTTAATTTAGATGTACTCTTTAACTCTTTGTTCCATGCATAACAGTATAGAATAGAATAGTATGAAATGTAAACTATTATATAAATATTGATTGGTTTGTTGTTGTGTTTTGTAAACTGAAGAGACATTTTATACATTTAACCCATCAAAAAAAAAGAAAAAGGCATCATACATTGGAGACAGAACGGTCAGGAATGCTTATACGTAGTTAAGTTGGTCAGAGTCACTCGGTAACCAGTGATTGTAACGTATTCCATTTGGACACTGTTTTGTTTCCAGGTGTCACTACAAAGCTGTGAGACAATGTTAATTAGACAGGATTGATGGATAGGTACGGAGTCAGACCAGAAAGAGAAAAATAAAACCAGCCACCTGCTTGTGATTTTGGCATTTATTTATTCAAGAGTTTCATTCCATACATATTAATTACACTTGAAACGGAATTGCAGAACAAATGAATACACAGAGGCAGAAGACATAACTTAAAGTGATGTGTTTTCATTTTCAAGAAGCACAGATCCCATCGTTTGTCTGGTGCCTCTGTCATCTGAAGGCCAACTCGCCTAAAGCAAGTAACTCTGAGGGTCCAAAAGCACTACCCACTGCTTCTGTATTCCTGATCCACTTTGTGTGAAAAGAAGTGCTCACTGTTAACACTCTTAATAGGTCACACTCTTAATTCATACTCCTAGATTTTACTTTTCTTATAACAGATGATAATAAGGCAGTAGGTGTTGGTTTGTGTATATGATAAGTCTAGCTCGGTTTTGCCACAAAATATCCTTTACCCGGTTTGAGGAAATCTTACACACGTTGAACATATTATCATCCTGCTCATCTATTCCGTGTGTCAGGTTCGAATGGTGCGTAACTTTATCTTTATGCTTCTTTATGTAGACGCTGTTTGTTAATGTCACTACGATGATCGTCTTGATCGTTTTACTTATGGTCAGAGATGAAATAAAGGTCACTGTGTATTCCTTCATACAAATACTATGGTATGGATGACACCACTGAAGTCTGTTTCTGTGAAACCCACAGAAATCATGCAATTATGGAAAAAAAAGACAGCATTTGAAAAACAAAACCTTAAATAAACACGTCTTTTTTTTTTAATCAACATTTTAATCGCCTAGTTTGAAATGTAACAGATACTGAGCTTAAGCAGATGGGAGGTGCTTTGCAAAACTGTCCAAATAAATGATAAAGATGACCCAAAGAATCATTCCTGAGACGCCAAAAGGAAAAAAATGTCCAAGAACCGGAATCACATGCCCTTTGTGTAATATATGACGGCCAATTTCCGACTCAAACACTGACTATTTCATCTGTACAGAAATTGCAGTAATACAGTGAGATCATCACAAACTACTGTTTGAATTGATTTATTTCTATTGAAACAAACAGAAGTGAGTGATTTGTGTCTCGAACCACTAAAGAGAATGCAAAATTAGTTTGTTTATTTTCGAAATAATGGAATGGTTACAGGTTGGACTGGGGTTTCTCCAGTCTGAATATGAAGAACAGTATTATAACGACAAGAACAAAAAAATAATTGCTCAGAAAAATAAAATAAATAGAAAGTATGTATCCAAGCTATGTGCCAAAATGTTGTAAAAGAACCCCTGTACATATAATCATGATTTACACTCTCGGCAAATCTCAGCGTGTGTTTCATTATTTTTATGATTTAGAGCGTAACATGCTGCAGCTAGTAGGGCAGAAACAAAATAGGAGCTTTAGAGAGTTTTCAGGTGTGTTAAAGATCATTTCACCTCATATATTACAGGCCCAATTAAAGGTTACGCCTGAACTGAGGGAAATTTCACAGCTTTTCAAAAAAGCTACGCTCCACCACACCTGCAAACATTTGTGCTGAGATGAACCTCCTAATGACGGAGCCCAAAGACATCAGCGGCACCTGCGCTGTCATTACAACAATCTGCACTCAGCCAAATAAAGATCTGGTAAGATGGGAAAATAGAAATCGATGAAAGAACAAAAAATAATCATGTTTTTATTGTTACTTTTTCGGTAAATTCATGGGTTCCTGAACTCTAAAGTCCGCTTACAGGCCGTATTACAAATCAATCTCAACCTGCTTTAAGTCACAAATCTACAGCCTACAACCTTGTCATGCCTAGAGAAATCAATAAGATAGAGAAAGAAAATCAACTATAGCACGTATAAAGGAAGTAGTATTAACACAACTTAAAAAGGAAAACAACATGACCTCAGTATATACACCAGATGAAGCAGCTAGATGAAATTATAGTATGTTGGCATGTTCAGTCTACAAAAAAAAGATGCTCCATAGAAACAAGCTTGATGTTAGCGTCCCGTATCGGATGCCAAGACAGCCAGAGTGGGCAAGAGTAGCTATAAAGGCTCGGACAGAAAATTAGTCAAAAGGCATTAAATTTTACGGCACATCGCAGCAACATCTTCTGTGGTTCCTTGCTTAAATTAGAAGTCAGTCTGGATTGGTCTTCATTAAACCCCTGACTGTTCCTACCTCACACAACACATCACTGGTGCTCTCTCAAACACTAACACACACGTTTATGGTTTATATTTTTACTATTTTTCTTTCCTATCATCTGTTCATGTCTTCCGTTGTATTAACAAAAGTACTAATCGTGTCAGGTAAGAAGGTCTCTGGAGCGCTCTTCTTCTAACTGGGTGTGCATTTCAGCTACAGTTTGTCAGCTCTTATGGCAGTGGTTCAGCTGAAGTACCAAACGATCGCACAGGTTTATCTCACGCTGTCGAATCTTTTAAAAGCCGTCCATCTGTCTAAATCGACACACCGACAAATTCCAAACGCAAAATTTCCTTCGTCAGGCTTTTCTCCATTCTTTCACTGTGAAATCTTTTTCTGACTCATTTTACACAACATTATCACAGAGCCAACAACAGACTGTTTGGTTTAATCCAACCTATTGACACTGTACAATAAGGTCATGCTGCTGCTGGATGGAACTTTATTTTTATTTTTTTTATTTTTTCGATGCGCTTATATGGATGAGGCATGAAGCTAGAAATATAAGATTTGAGCCTGCGTGTAGGTTGTCTACTAGGAATTTAATAAAAACCTTTTTTTATCATCAATTCTACAGAATTATCTTCTATCATTTCCCCAGCATTAATAATTCTTTTCCTACACAAGAAAAACTGACAGTGTGCTATCAATTCCTCAAGTCCATTAACTACAGTATGCACTCTGACCAATAATACATTAAGGGGATTGAATTAAGTGCTAAATGTCCAACACTACCTTAATTTGCAGCATCTATTATCAGTCCTCATAGGCATATTTAACCGCTATTTCCTCTTGTCATAGCTAAGTTATTTTTCAGCTTTTAACTATAAGATAATCTGAAATAAAATCACATCAAAATGTTCTTCTTTTTATACCAAATGTAATACTTGTACAGTATATACACATTATGTTCAAATTAAACAGTGTAGAAAAAAAAGAAGTCGAGTGCTTGTGAAGATTCCCCATGGACCAAAAAACAAACAAACAAACAAATAAACAAACAATCAAAAAAAGAAAGCATAATTTTAATCGATGTGAATAATCGGCTAATATACAAACTTCTTGATATGTGGGGTCCCAATGTTCTGACAACAATTTTCACTACTTACTACATTAAGCAGAATTAATATACAGCCATATTAACAAGGGCGCCTATTTATTACAGAGATCCAAAAGAAGGAATAATAATGATAATGATAATAATAATGATAATAATAATAATATGACCATAATATGATTTACATAATGATCACTGATGTATAAAACTTCAGATTAGTATCAGTGATGTTTCCTCCGTGTGTGTGTGTGTGTGTGTGTGTGTGATCTAACAGAACTCTTGTGCTTCTACATTAAATCTAATCATCAGACGTGGACATGAGAAAGGGTGGAGAATAAATGGCAGGAAACACCATCGTGACTTTCTGGATTTATTATTATTATTATTATTATTATTATTATTATTATTATTATTATTATTATGTTTGAACATTGTCACAATGTTAGATCAAGAGCCTGTTACCCTTAGTCTGTGTTCCTGTAATTGAACACGAGCGATAATTTATCGTTTCATGTTCATGATGACGATCATGATGGAAACTGCAGAAGTGGGCGTATAAGGAATCAACAAATGTCCAGGACAATGCAGTGGTTTATTATGTTCACGTCACAGATTGAAAAAAATCTACAAAAAAAAAAAAATTGTGCCTTCATAAGCTGCATGAATATAAAAAATCAGCAACACTTCAAATCTATTTCCAACTAACTAGCTACTAATTATCAGTCCAATATCACTGCCAGAGTTTGTGTTTAGCGATTGTTGGTTTGCTCTATAAAGTAATATAGAGCATTTAAATAAATATTAGTCAGCAAAGCAGCTGCTCAATTTATACAGACGTGCTAAAGACTTTTATTCTGTTGCTCAAACTTGTTTAGAAATCCCTTTTGACTCCTGTCATTCAGTTGACAGATCGTTGGTGGTTTGTTCAGTCTCCAAAAGCAAACTGTTAAGAAAAATGTTACTCAGCAGTCGGATCCTTTTTTAAAATATATATAAATATGTTTCTTTAAATTTTGAGCTCCAAATCCAAATGGATCCAAATCTCTGACGAGTTTTTTTCAAAATCTCTGAACGTTTGTCCCCCGAGTCGCTCTGAATAAGATGGTATGAAATAAATTCATGTATCGTCTACAGGTATGAAATTATTTTAACAGTCTCTTTAAGTATGATTTTTTTTTTCTTTGAGTTGCTGAAATTACAAACTTCTTCACTTCTTTTTCATGGTGAAAACCTGTTCATCAAGCAGATGTGAAGAGTTAAGGGATTGAGCATAAAAATCTGTAATGTGAACACAGCCACTGCATCCTATAGTTTGAGTGAAAGAGAGTGCAGGAACATACAAATCAGCCAGAGACACAGTATTTCACACAGACACAGCAAATTGATGAGTTTAAATAAAAAAAAAAATGGAACCTTCATTATAGTCACTGGCATGTCTTCAACCTACAACCCCTGGCCTTCTATCATACTAGCTTTTTTTTTTTAATGATGTAAAACATTGGAATATTCAGCTGATGCTTCATGACCCTTGAACTATCATATAGGCTGCTTGCCATTAACTACATTTCAGGTACAAATACTGGTTAATATGAGTGTGAGCTATCAGTCTGATTGCGTATATCTTCACTCACACTATGGAACACACACTAATCACTGATCAGCATTTCTCTGTTAAGTTAAAATGGGTTTCAGCTACTTTTCTTAAGAAAATGATTTCCTGTATATATTTTTTTTAATTGAAGAAAAATGACAAAGTTGTTGAAATGGACTGTAAAGAATAAAAGGAAACCAAAATACATATATACATTATAGATGATACTGTGTTTGTAATAGTGCTGAAGATAAACAAAAAAAAAAAGCGAGCAGCCAATCCTAAAACACTCAACCCAACTGAAGGCATTGACTAAAACCTTAAATGGATGCTTGATAATTGTATTGAGGCACTGTGAGAAAGTGACGGTGGAGAACTTCTGACAAAAAATTGAAGTGAAGTATTGAACTGGATTCAGGTGGTTTGGCCAACGATTCACTTTTTTTTTTTTTTTACAGACACAATGTGAACGATGTGAATAAAAAAAAAAAAAAAAAAAGGCAACGATTATCGGCAGCCGTGTCTGGAAAAAAGTAGCGGGTGAAATTCAGGACAAGCTGATAAAAGGAAAAAAAAATGAATGCAAATAAAGAACGTCGGACATGAGAAAAGAAGAAAGTTCCGCTGCTGCCAGACAAGGTTTCTACATGGAGCAGGGAACGAGAGCGAGAGAAAGAGTGAGAGAGAAAGAGAGACAGAAAGAGAGAGAGAGAGAGTCGAGCGAAGTGGAGTCTAAATGAAGTACTCCTTCTTTTCCTCTGTGTGTGCGTGGTTACCATCTGCGTTGATAATGGCTGTATCTGCGTCGGGCGCATCGTCCGCTCCTTTGGCCTCGTTTGTCAAATATGTGCCTGTCCCAGTAAAAACGGCATTGTTTAAATTAAATAAAAATAATGATACACTCATCTTTGGACGCAGTTTATCATCAATCATAAATCAGTCAACGCATCATATATATACACTATATGGCCAAAGGTCTGTGGATACCTGACCACCTCTATAAAACACCGGACAAGCTTAAGAGCAGTTTTAACACCATACTCCTTCATCCCTACTTCTTAAAGGAACAATACAGTAAATCATTCCTACACAGTACTATCCGACTTTTCAACTCTCCTGCTCAGGTCAGATCTGGGGTTTACTAAACAGGACTGAGCTATCTTTATTGGACACTAGGAACTTTCTTAACTTTTATTATGTCGGTAGTTTATTATTACATATTTGACAGAATATACCGCTTTTCTTGTACATTGTATATCGTATATCGTATATCTTGTCTACATCTGTCTGTTCTTGCACATGTGACTACCTCGGTATTTTTTTACTCTTGTATTTTACTGTACAGATTCCACACTGAGCACTTCCACACTTTTTTAATGATTACTCTGGGCCTTATCTTATTATCCGTTTTCTTTACTCCTACTCCTACTGTATTTTTAATTGTACCGAGCTACTATAACAACTTTTCCCGTCGAGGATTAATAAAGTTATTCTATTCTTTTCTATTCTGTTTAATTCTGCTCTGTTCTATTCTATTCTAGCACAGCCGTATGTGCTTGTCGAACTTCCCATTCCGGATGATGGTTTCAAAACCTCCACTCTCCTGGAAGGCCTAGTTTTTGGACATGTGGTGTGGTGATTTGTGTGATACTCATTCAGTCACAAGTGCATTCGTGAAGTCAGATGCTGATGTCAGGAGAAGAGACCCGGGACTCAACATCCAGTTGTAAGGAGCTCGGGTGGTTGGATGGAGGGCGGGCCAGCATGTGGGCGGTGTTACCTGTTTCATGCTCCTGCCACCGCACCTGTTTCTTGTGTGCTCTATATTGTCTATATTGTCTCGTTGTCCTGACGATCGTCAGTCATTGTTTGATGCAAGCTGTAAGCCGTGCTATTCGGATCACGTCTCCATGTTGTTGTGATTCGCTTTTGATATGTTTCATGTAAGATTGTTAGTTTTGTTTATTAAATAAATAAGGGCACGCAGTGAATCCTGGATTTGGATCTGACTGCGATTACAGAGGGTGCGATGGAAGGAACGTTACACCAGTTCACCCCAAAACTGTTCATTTAGATTGAGGTCAGAGCTCTGTGTAGGACGCACCAGTTCTTCCACTACAACCTCACCAACACATGCCTTAACCGAGACAAAGGTGCACTGTCATGTCAGACATGTTTGGGTCTCAGCTCCAGTGAAGTGAAACTGCAATGTTACAGCATATAAAGACAAGACTACAATTCAACAATTCTTTTAGGTGTCTGCAAACATTTGGCCATATAGTGTATTTTTTCTAATAAGCTATTTGCCAAAAAATGAATTGTTTTTTAAAGCTATAATTATTTGTTATATTTAGAAACATGTTTTTTTTTTTTACCTTTATGCCGTGCCAGATATCGTCCCAGTACGATGATTAAGCACAGGGTGACAAAGACAACAACAGCCACTACTCCTCCAATCAAAGCATGATCTGGACCATGCTGTCCCAGAGCATTAGGATCTGAGGAGAGAAAGAGAGAGAGAGACAGAGAGAGAGAAAAAGAGAGAAATAAAGAGAGAGAAAGCTTTATTTAGAGTGAAGGAAAGGAAACACAACCAGCTAGAAAAAAGTGAATTATTTAAAATCCCTGAGGAACAAAGTAGGTGAATAAAAACAGATACTCTTCTCTATCCACTGAAGATAAATGTTATATATTCCTCTGACAGTCACTACACCATGTTTTGTCGGTCTCTCTATCGATGGCCAAGCTTGTGTTAAGATTTGAAAGTAGGATTTGGATTTAAAATGAGGAATAAAAAGAACAGCAGTCTAACACTCAGCTTTGTGTTGCAAGGCTTTAGAGCGTGAGTGAACACAACGAGAGAAAAGTCAAGAATAATAACATCTTTAACCAGATCAAGGTCAAGTGATTGTGGTAGGGCAGGTACCTGTGTACAGAAATGACAGACTAAACACACCGCATGCTGAAATAAAAGCTTCTCTATAAGAAGCTATAGAAATAAACGTCGACGTCTTGTAGTGCTCTTGCGTCTTGTAGTGAAATGCTCTTGGTGTAAGACAGAGCGATTTTTAAAAGGTTCATCAAAAGCGTAGAAGAAAAACAATTTTGAAACTTTCTTTTTTTATTTATTATAATATAATTTTCTATAAGTAATGTCATGAAGTAACTGTTTTGACAGTGCATATGGATTTTTACATACACACACACACACACACACACATGATTTTACTAGATGGACACAATTATGAATACAGCTAGAAGAAGAAGAAGAAGAAGAAGAAGAAGAAGAAGAAGAAGAAGAAGAAGAA
>JAOTRN010000008.1:4734197-4744593 GCA_028566695.1 Bagroides melapterus | reverse complement strand
AATAATGCACAAATATAAAAAAAAACCAGAACGTCCTTCTACTACACGCTAGTATTAACGACTGCTTGAAACATTAACGTGTACGTCGTAGGAAAAGCACAACACAAAATGGGACTAGATGCGGCTACGAAAAGTGCTCATAATACATCTAACATTGAATTTTGTTTTCCTAAGGTTGTAACTCTTCACAGAAACTGCACCTGGAAGCATCAACAAAGTGTGTTCTGTTTGAAGATGGTGGTTTAAATAATTAAAAAGCTTGAGACTAGAGGAAATGTAACTTCAGTACAGAAGATAAATAATTAAAGGAAGTTCTTATTAAAAAAACAACAAGTTAATAATGATTGAAACTGTACAGAATGATCTCGGATTAGGTTTACTCTAAAGAAAATACTGCCTTGACTAGAGTAGTCCACTTTGTTTTTATTGCGCAGGTCAAGTAGCAGTTTAAAAATAAATTAATGTCACAAATGTACGCTTTATTGTGTTGATGATCATTACTTTATTACATAAGTTTGTGATGTATGTATAGTATTTCTAAGAATTGCTAAAATAATGAAGTGAAAAACATTCAGGTAACAGTAATGTACGGTACTGCTTAGGTGCCGTTTATAATCTGTGCTATGCCGTTACGTAGCTTATTATTCTTACAGGAAGTTGTCAGGCTTTAGACATCATTAAAAGCTTTTTTTAATGCGTGTCCTTACGTTGCTCTGACATTTCTACTGTCGCCTGCCGGGACCTCTACATTGTACACTTTACGCTCATTAATTCTACATCAGACTCTCACAAACACGAAAGAGCAAAGAAATGTGTTCAAAAGAAGCAGATCTTGTAGGCTCGGTCGGATGGAGATTTTTTTTATATTGTGGCTTTTGACTTTATTCCCTTACAAAGAACCTATAGCATACAGTTAATATCAATGAAATCTTCAAACATAAAAGGTTGGAATTTGAAGCATTTCATATTATATATTATTCATATTAAAAATTAATAGATAATAAATGACCTAGTAACAGGCATAAGCTCTCAAAACTCTACGTATGTACAGCAAATGCAAGGTATTGAATGTTCTGTATGCACAAGATGTGGTCATTCTCTGTCATCTGGGCTGTAATAACTCAACTACATGATCTGGTTATTAAAGTACTTTTCAAAGTTTGAATGGGTTGTTTCCACAGTATTAACCTCTAAACATTGCTCTAAATGTACTAGCTTTAGAAAGCGGTTCTGTGGAACACAAGAAGGTCACATTACAATGGATTTCAAAATATCATCAAACATATTCTAATGCGTGGGCTGGACAGACACAGCATGCTTTGGAAAAATGTTTAAAATAGTTGAAAAATAAAGCATCAGGTACCTATTTCTGTACATCACAGGTCCCTTTTTAACGTGGTCACGCCTTTTTTAGCACTCACCGTATACGAAGAGCACATATTCAGCATGGTTGGTGCCCAGATGATTGCTGGCTTCACAGCGATAGGTGCCATTGTCCGTTTTATTTAAGGATATGAAAGTGAGATCTCTGCCGTCTACAATCACACGGTCCAAGTCTGGCAGTTTGCCCCCATCTTTCGTCCATTTCACCGGGTCTGGCCTGAGAAACATGGCGAAAATTAACAAAGGTGTTGAAAATGAGGAGTCTGTAACACGTATATAGTGACCCTGCAAAGGAAAATCTTATTGGGCCTCATTTAACAGTCAAAGTGTGCACATGTTTTGTTAAGACCAAACTGAACTAAAGTTACAAAAGTTTTGGTAACAAAAATGCACAAGACTATTCATGATACAGCTGATTTACATTTAGAATGTATAACTTCACTGAGAATATCCAGCGAAACAACGTTTTAGACAGTGTGACAGACTTACGAGGGATTTCCGTTAGACACGCATTCCAGTTTGAGAACATCTCCTTCCTGTGGAAGTGCTTGAGAATGCCTGATCTCCACACGAGGAGCATCTGCATGGACAGACAGCTTATTAGCCAGCAAAAAGTAGCCCGCTGCATACAGTAGATATATTCATAACACAAACCGTGTTCTACACCCTGAACGTAAAGTATAACCGTAACACTTCATTTTTTTAGTTGCCTCTGCAGATCATTAGTATTTACTGACTAACTGCAGGGCTGCAGAGAAAGTCAAAGTAAAATATTGATCTTGATTTGTTTTTCTGTGCAGTTCAATTCAAGAACAACAGTAATTCTGCTTCAGACAGAACTATGCAAGAACCCACACAGGGAAAAGAGAAAAAACATGGTTGTAATGCTAATTTGGAAGTAAATTTTCAAAAGACAAACGTGTGGAAAGATAATAAAGGTAAGCAGGGATAATTTATGTTGGGGTCATGTTCCTAACACTTTTTATGGCATTCACAATTTTACATGAACATTTACAGCATTTAGCACTTCTTCCATTACACTTCTACATGGAATGAATTTTATTTCCACCCATTCTGGAAAGTCCAGTCTTTAAAAAAAAAAAAAAAACTCACGCTCATGACATAAACGGATAAAAAAGCTTTCTAAAAATATTAGTTTAATCCCATTGATAGCGTTTCTCATGACGGTGACTAATAAATGTTCTCCTCTATGCTCTCTCCTCCATGATTTCTCCTCTCATCTAATCTAGAAATGAACAGCATGGGGCTCCTGAGTGGTGCAACAGAAAAGAGCTTGTATTATTGTTCGGACGATCATGATTTTGAATCCCAATTATTCATGGCCGGGAGTCAAGGAAGCAAAATTGGCCGTGTTCTCTGGGTGTTTAGTTATGACATTCTCTCTCATAGTCAGTCACAGTAAAAATCACGGGTGCCACTGAGTCATGTCATCCGAGTGTGTGACGCTGCGGTTAGAAAAGGTAAGGCTGGATGACTTTATATTTCTCAGAAGAAGCATGTGTTGGCCTTCGCTCCTCCTGGTTTCTATCTGTCATGTGTTAAGCAGGAGCTGGCTGGTGGGTGGAAATTAGCTGGAGCATTTATCAGCTTTCTTTATTCAGTGTTTGTTTTTGTCTGTGTTTTAACTCACAAGACTTCAAGACAATAGTTTACTATAAGTTACTATAAACTTTTTTTTTTAAATTGGAGTTAAATAGAAAAGAAATACACATAATACATATAACATGCTCTCATGTTTTAATAGGAGGAAAAAATGTCCTAGAATATCTAGAGCATTATTTTGTGCAATTATTATATAAATATATAGATTATATCAAATAGCCTTTATCCATATTGAAAATAATTACTGCTGTTAAAACACTGATAAAACTATATCTAAAGTATATAAAATTATATATAATAATTGTGTTGCTTTTGGTATATAATAAGAAGCAAATATCACAAAATGTAAAGCTAATAAAAAATCATTCAGATCACAGCAAAATGAAATAATAAAAGTTATAATAATGGACTTACAGTGCACTTCCAACACCTCGGTTGTTTGTTGTTGGACAGACCTCAGTGCCTCGTGGACCACTTTACATGTGTAGGCCACACCGTCATCGTTCCTGTCCACCTGCAGCTGCACTGAGCTCCGGACAGTGAATGTCTTCCCACTGGCATTTACCTCTTTTGCCCCTGCATGACAGCATACAAGGAAATATTTGACACATGTCTGTTTTATTGTAAATAACCACTTCATCTTAAGGGACGCTATAAATGAACATACAGTACAACTATCTATGAGAATATGACAGGTTTTTGTTTGTTTAATGCAGAATAATAATAATAAGTGGCGGTAATTAGTAACATTATCAGCAAGGTGACAGCTGATATACTCAATACCTCGAAAACCTCAGTCTCATAGAAATAGAACCTTCACATGCAGCTAACTGCAGCACTTTATACGAGATAAATATCTTTAAAATTGGCCTATATACAGTACATAACTGATCCATGCTACAAAGAATGTGCCTTTTAAAACACATAAAAACATCTTAAATGTCCATAAGAATAGTGAAGACTTTCTTATGGGAAACAGTCATATTTATTTCCCCATTCTTTTTAACGGGCAAAGTGACAAAAATCATAAACAATAATTAACAAGAGTTAGGCAACAAAGTTAAATGGTGGCATTTAAAATATTTTATTTCATATTATATTTTATATGCTACAGTATTGGTCTGTTCCTTTTTTGTGTCTGGATATCTATGCAGTTATTGTAGTGTTATATACAGTATATGGTGAAAGGTGAAGTGAAAATTATTACTGTGGCACCTGTCAAGAGGTGGGATTATACAGTAAATTGTAATGTTGGAAACAGGAAAAATGGTTAAGGTAATCTGAGTGACTTTGACACAGGCCAAATTGTGATGGGTCTCTAGCGTCTTCAAAACAGTAGGTCTTGTGGGGTGTTCTCAGAATGTAGTGGTTAAATTCTACAAAAAAAAGTGGTCTAAGGAAGGTAACGTAGTGTACCGTTGTCTGAGCCCACAGAAGTGCTACTGTAACAAAAATTGCTGAAAAAATGTAAAGTCTCAACTCGCATCTCAACCTGTTGCACATGAGGTTGTGTGTTCATGCTGACCCGCTTACCCGGAGAAGACATGATGCACTATGAGAAAAAGGCAAGCCAGCAGAGCCAGTGTGATGATCTGGGAAACATTCTGCTGAGAAACCGTGGGTCCTGGCGTTCATGTGGATGTTACTTTGACACGTACTACCTACCTAAACATTGTTTCAGACCAAGTACACCTTATTCCCTAATGGCAGTGGTCTCTTTAGGCAGGATAATGAGGAGAATTCTCCTTGACACACTGCCCAAAATGTTCAGGAATGGATTGAGTAGCATGACAAAGAGTTCCAGGTGTCGACTTGGACTCCAAATTGCCCGGACCTCAGTCTGATCAAGCATCTGAGAGGTGTGCTGGATAAACAAGTCTGATCCATGGAGGCCCCACCATGTAAGTTAGAGATCTTAAAGGATCTGCTGCTAATGATTTTGGTGCCAGATAGCACAGCGAGGTGGGATTTTGCACTAAATAGTATTTTTAGTGGAATAACAAAGTTATTTTTATTATATTATGTCAACATCTGCACTATATTCATAATCAGAGTTTATGGTTTGCCACGAAAGACTAAACAAAGATGATGAACAGAGCTGGTGGAGCAGATTTGGGCAGAATACTAAAATGTCTCAAAACAGTTTGCTTATTTACATTCACATTCCAGTTGATCAGTCAGCTGTCCATACAAAGCATTTAGAATGAACTACATGTAAATTTAAATGGAAGTTTTGACTGAATGCAAATTAAAGTAATGGGGGTCATACTGAATGTCAAGTACTCCCATAGTTTATGATCCTGTTATTCTATCTGTCTGCCTGTCTATGTACCTGTCTGTCTGTCTACCACTTACAAACTGTCAATCAACCTTGAATCAGCTATAATCCGCAAAACATAAGCAAAACATAAGATAAACATTGTTTGGCATTCACAAAATGATGCTTCTATCAAATACGAAGATGTTCCTCTCTGTGTTGTAAAAATGATACCACACATTATGTCCTGTATGTATGTATGTGTATGTATTTATGTATGTATGTATGTATGTGTGTATATATGTATGTGTGTGTGTGTGTGTGAGTGTGTATGCATGTATGTATGTATGTATGTATGTATGTATTTATGTGTGTTTGTATATATGTATGTCTCTATGTATGTATGCATATGTGTATGCATGTATGTATTTGTGTATGTATGTGCGTGTGTGTATGTATGTATGTATTTGTGTATGTATGTGTGTATGTGTATGTGTAAATGTATGTATGTATATCTATCATGTACATTATGTCTATCATGTATTTTATATAAGAATTAATATCTGGATTTTTCCATGATTCAAATTTTTCTTTAGACCAAAATGCTTTTTTGTATCTTCCTCTATCAGACCTCCCCTTACCTTCCATCAACTGTATGTGTGTCTATGGGTCTCATTTATTAAAGTGTGCCTAAAACACGTACTACATTTGTGCATTATAATCATTTTTAATAGCTCATATTTAAATAAATAAACATTATTTAAAAAAATAACTAAAATGAAATAAATGGTTGTGTTGGTATGTGTGCAGTTTTGCCCTGCACTGGGTTGGCACTGTCCAGGGTGTCCTGTGCCATGTGCCCTGAGCCCTCTAGGATAGACTCCAGGTTCCCTTTAACCCAGTTTCCCCAACATTCAGAAACTCTGCAACGGCATAAAAATTCAAAATTCATACAGTAAAGATTTGTAGTGGAAATGTCGATACAGTTTCCAGTGTCTCTTTGAAATGGATCTGTAGCTAAAAGCCCTAGAACAGAGATCAAACTCAAACCGCACTTGGCAAACGATATCGATGATCCACTTCTTATTCAGCCCAGAGCTTCCAGTGGTGCTACAAACACATTTCATCTATAATGCTGCATGAGCCAAATCTTTAAACAAGACATATTCCTAATCAGTCTTTTATCTGTTAAAATCAGTTATCAATTTCTCATTAATGCTGATATTACAGACAGTACATGATATAGAACAGAGATCTTATCCGCAAAGGCTTGGTGTGGCTATGGGCTTTTTATTCCAGCCGAAGAACAGGAAAACTTGATAGTTGATTGGAGCCCAAGATGAACTGATTAAACCAGTGAAAACAGGTGGGACTCCTGCGTGCTTGGAATAAAAGCTTGCAGCCCACATTGACAAACTCTTATATACAGGAAGCCTTAAGCTTCGCCTAGTCATTTGACCTGCTTTTGAAATATTCTTACAAATGTATGATCAGGAGTATGACATCAGTTTAATTTCCATCATGCATTTATGAGACAAATGAATCTTTTTAAATCCAGTGCCTTTATCTTATGAACACACCCTAGATGAGAAGAAAGGCTCTTGCAGGAGACCAGGTACATACTTATAAATTCAGAGACAATAATAATTCACCTGCCAGCATGTTTGTGGGAAGAAGAAACCAGAGAGCTTGGAGGAAGCTCTACACAGACACTAATCCAAGCTCAGATCAAGGTGTAGACACAGGAGCGCCACCGTGCTGCAAACGATGTAATCATGTTACACCGTTCTCAGGGTTTTTTATAACTTGGAAAAAGATTCTTTTACGTTTCCATTTGCTGACTTTGAATTTAAATGAAAATCCAGCTTATATAGCATCCAATCATCTATCCATCCATCTGTTTGGAATTAATCTGCATAATGGAGTAGACTGACTTCCTGCTTTATCTCTCAGCCTCTTTCAAAGTAGGAGATGTGCCAGCAGACAGGTTCAAAATTAAGGTCAACATGTTTAACATTAATATTTATGAAGGAAAATCAACAGTGTCGCTGACGTACACTAACACACATAACATCGTGCCACACACACACACACACACACAGACACACGCAAATACCAATCTTTATTAAACACGCACTACATTTGAAAATTATATTCATACCTGGATACAAGCTAGTGTAAATCATAGTCTTCTTTCACAGTGTTAATATCACTTTTCAGGCTATATACGCCTCACCAGATTTTCCTGGCATTCAGAGATACAGCTAAAGCATAAGTCAATACAGAGAGTTGCAGGAAAGGTGGAAGAAGAGGCGAAAGATTAACATTTCATTTTTGCTGCAAGCAGAGTGGAATTTAAATACTCATTTCCAACCACAAGGCATTCATATCAACAAGAGGGAAAAAGGTTGCACAAAGAGTCAACCAGTTTATCCTCTGGTAGAGAGAGAGAGAGAGAGAGAGAGAGAGAGAGAGAGAGAGAGAGAGAGATGAGAAAATATCCCGGGCCACAAAAATATCAAATCACACACAGCTCATAACAGTCATGCTAACTTTCGTTATTTATGTCCTAAATACATTTATTACACCTTTTTCTGTGTGCCTGTGGTGAGACGGATTATGACGGAGATCATCAACGTCTAAAGAGAAGAAATATTATGGTGTATTATGGCAAGAATCCTATAAACTGAAATTTAGACTCGGCTTTCCAAAGCAGTCTGAATGTCTAACCAACGTCCTAAAGATCCAGATAAAAAAAAATAAAAAATTTTAATTACTAAACACGAAATCAGTGTGGTTAAGCTCTATTAGAGACGCGCATTAAAAACCTAGACAAGCAACAATATGAGCTGTACTGAGACATTCCTATGAAATCTGCTAGGCTCATTAAATCTGTATGTAATGAACCTTTGGGTACTGAGACAAGCTAAAGTCAAATTATTTTTAAGCTACAGCATAAAATCATTGTACGGATTCACGTCTTGCTATGACACAGTTTTAAAACTTTAATTATAATTTCTGTACGTCATGTATAGCCTTGATTATACAGAACAAAATATTCAAAACAAATAAGGACGCTAAACCTAGATCAGAACATAAAAGACGACACTATTGAGGGATAATATTAATCATGCGAGACTAAATAACACACGACCTCTAAAAAGAAAATAGAGAGATAAAAGCTAGCGTGATTATAAAACAGTGATAATGAACGATATGTCGTTCATGTGAGGAGGTGTGACTGGGCGAGACGAGCTCGGCTGTATCTCTTTCGCTCTTCTCTTGCTCAGGAATATTATCTGTCTAATCCACACAAGGCATTTCACTGCTGCCAGGAGCCTCCAACATCAGACTGAGATGTGGCAGCGTGATTGTCAGAGTCAGGTTGGCATTAATAATCTCTCTCTCCGTTTCTATTATCTATCTTCACACCACAAACACAACCGTTTCCTGTCATTCATATAATGTAGGCACTTTCATAAGGCTCACAGGACTCCTGCTGGCACATACACGCAGCTTACACACCCAGAGTTTCCAGACTATATTAAACATACACTGTGGGTGTAATTACAATAATAATAATGAGGTATAATTTAACAAATCAGAGCTCTTTTTAACTTGAGTTTTTTTTTTCTCCAACATTACAAAAGAGCTAATCCAGTAAGTCACAGGCTGTGTCTCAATCTGCACACCACAGGGGGGATACTTTAGTACCATAAAATGTAGTCATTAGCATATACTAACTATTATTAACTCTGATAAGTGGCAGCCTGGAACATGGTCAAATTTTGACATTTTCTACACAATACAGTTCTGAAATCTAAGTCAACTGAAATAGATATCTTATTTGTACGTGTCTAAAAAACAAATAAAGCTACAATTATTTCGATTCTAGTTAAAAACAACGGTGGATTTCATTCCAACTCAACCAGTGGCTGAACGGCAGAAATAATTAGAGAAGAACACATTTACAACATTAAATGAGATTTCACTTTAATTCTCAGGATCATCCACATGATCCTCAGTGTCTGTCTCATCACCTGAGCTAAACATAGGCCTCGTCGTCATTTCTTCACTTGACTCATGTGTTCACGTTACCTCTGGTCTGAAAATAAACCGGTTTAATGTCTTTATAGGTCAAACTTTATCTTTTGTCATAAGTACACAGTGTGATGCACTCTTCTCTGTTTAAATAATGATGGGATGCTGCAATTTGCTGGAATTTGATAGACGGTATGTGATTGCAAACTGAACTGATTACACTGCTTAAACCTTTAACGTTTCCTTATCCCTGAATTCAGCCACAGCAGCATCTGATGTGTTTTCCCAGACCACCAGCTTCCATTTTTTTCTGATGGTCAAGGAACTCTGATTTAAAGACTTGCCTTGAACCCGTGAAACGAATGTTTTCTAAGAGATCCAAGAGTCTTAATATTAGTGCATGTCAGTGCAGATATGTTCATTTCTGACTATGAAAACCATAAAAGTCTGGTTTTGATCCAATTGAATTGGTAATCCAGTTCACTTCCTACAAAGTCACTCTTCCACATTAAATTCCTAGTAGGGCAGTTTGCTTTTCTTATAAGCGTTATATGCATATGGCTTATAGTGGGACATGTTGGTCATACGTTACGAGCCAGATGTTGCTAATGCAGTAAAATTCTTTGCTCTGTAAAACCCCAATCTGCTGCCAAAATGAGCTGCTCCATTCTTTAGTGAACACTGGAGGGATGAGCATTAGCATATCTATGCATTGCTGTGGACAGAAGTACCCCAGCTCCCATCCTCCACATGACAGGATGAAAGCATCAGGAGGATGCTAGCTTGCTGTGAGTCGCTGTTCATTCCCCTGTTCACTCGCTTTCTCTTGCTGTCTGTCCCACTGATGCTCACTACTGCACAACTGCAGTGCTCATTAACATGTGCCTGTCAGGTCTGTGAGACAGTCTGAGGTGTGAAAGGTGTCCTGTCTCTCATTTAGGGTTCAAAAGTGTGCCCAAGGTTGTCCTGTGTTAGCTCCCGATCTGCTCTTTGAAGAAATCCAGATCAATTCAGTTTCTGCAGAGATTTAGAGCTGATACCTTCTACATTGGCCAAGATACAGTACCATCTGTTCTTAAAATATCCAGATCT
>JAOTRN010000008.1:4711854-4726450 GCA_028566695.1 Bagroides melapterus | reverse complement strand
TCTTAGGTCGTTTTGCTCATCAAGAAAATGCATTTTGATTTTCTTGAACACATCTTGAATTTTTAGATATTTCTACTGAAATCAAGACAAAAATTCTTTTTGCAAAAAAGTCATTTTTTTGCAACGTAGGATTTGAGTAATGTGCCTGTAGTTCTTACCCAGTACAGTCAGATAGGCCTTGGCTGTTTTGACAGGCATGGTGAAGAGAGAACAAGTGTAGAGCCCTTCGTCTCCGAGCGTAGCCTCACGGATGCTGATGGTGAGCTCCTGCCATGAGGCTCGGATCAGATCAATCCGGTTGTCTCTCAGAGCTGTGGGTGAGACACAATCAGAAGGGTGAGGGATCTGATTAGAACACATTATTATGACCTACAGTCACTGGACACTTTAATAGGAACACCTAATGCAGGGATACAATCAATCATCGGAATGGAGGAATAAAATAAATAAATTTGATCTAGGTGACGCTGACATTAGAATTGTTGGTGGTATCAATGCTGATCTCCTGAGATTTTCACGCATCCTGTGATCAGCAGTTCTGTACCTTGTTGATCATAGGAAGTTATGACCAGTGGACACAGGCTCACCCACCTGGACTGGTAAAGACTGAAAAATATCATGTCAGCTTTTTCCAATCTTCAGCTGAACATTAAGCTAAACCTTATTCATCCTATCTTCATAACTCTAAGTGCACGACTGTATACATGATTTAACTCCATTGACTGGATAATTGTATAAATTAGCAGTTCAAGTGTTCCTATTAATGTGTCCAGTGAGTGTATATTATAATTTATTGTATTATATTATATCTCAATAGATCTAATTCCAATTAACTAACATCCATTAAGAAACTGAAAACCTGAGTACAAAAAAAATAAAATGAATAAATAATAAAATACATAAAAAATTCAATGCCACCTCATGTACTTTTAAAAACAATTATATAGCAATGATTTTATGTAGAAAGTGAACGCTAAACTCTGAAAATGCATACCAGGCGAACAATAAAAATCAATGTTGCTACACACTGGTGAAATCATTTCAATCAGAGAGAAAATGAAATATAGATCACGCCGTGTTTAAATCCAACCGTCATTTCAATCAATAAAGTGACAGAGATTTACAATATAGACCAATGAATGTATCTCCTCCTTCTTGTACCTACCTATTTAAAAAGTACTGACAGTTCAATATTCTGCTTCTTTAATGCGTTTCACCCGCACCGCTCTTTCTGTTTTTCTGACTTTTATGTGCCTGTCTTCTATCAATCTACTCCGAAACAAAGTTGAACTTCATTTTAACTTATGCCAAGGTTTGACGGTGTCGTACTTCTGACAGCTTTCAGTTGCTAACATCAATACCTCTTACAATAAGGTAAAAGGTTAATGTTGGAGAACAGGTAATGACAGGACCGTCTCTCATCTACGTGTCTGTAATATAACAACTGAGCCAGGAGAGTATCAGAAACAAATTGTGAGTAATATTGACCTTGTGGCAATATAATTTAATCAGCAATTTGATCCAAGGTCACTCACCACCACCTTCTGCTCTCCATCAAACTCCCCAAGACATTTCAGGCCTCATTAAGACCCCGTAACAGCCTGAATATTATTGCCTTCATGGATTTTTTTTCCTCTCTTCTGACTAGAGCTGTAAAGAATAACCCTTGACTATTGACCAGATCTTTCAGTACTGAACTCTGACATACACATTTCTCTAATTCTACTCTGCCAGCATGCTATCGTATGATTAAAGCGGCAATACGCAAAACATTATAGCATCACTACTTTGTGATTTGGAAATTCAGTTGTATGTTTTTATTAATTAATCTTTTTCATGAATCGTTAGCATTATAAATACAGATTGTCTAACACACATCTTAACTGAAAGGGTAGAACATGAAGACTTCGTGTGCCTCATGGTCCAGGATTGGGAGCAAAATTCATGCCTTTGTCCTGTGTGTGTGGAGTTTGCATGTTCTCTCTGTGCTTCAGGGGTTTCCTCTGGTTGCCAGGTTTCCCTCCCTAGCCCAAAGATACGTATAGGCTGATTTTCATCTCTAAATAGTTTTTAGTGTTTGAATAGGTGTGTGAGTGTGTGCATGATCGTGTCTAGGGTGTCTCCCTGCCCTGAGTCTCCTAGGATAGGCTGAAGAAAATGGATGGATGGACAACTTTATTGAGTCAGTAGAGACATGTAAGGTTCGGCACATAATACAGGATAAGCAGTATATTACCGACTAAAAGCATTTTGTAATGGCATGTTTGTATTCATGCGTTCATTGTTATAATAATTCATTCAATAATTGCTATGATTAAGTTCTCACTATGGAGGATGTATTCCACAAAAGTAAGTCATTCTTTGTCATTCATGTCATTCTTTCAGTAAGAAGAATAAACCACTTTGAGGAGTTTTCCACTTATTGGAAAGTTATCAACTCCCAGAAATGTCTCTTCTCAGTTAGTATCTTCATTCCTATCATTACTTCCGAGTTTTCCTAGCCTAATTCCTCCCATTTAAACTTACCAGATTTTTTTTTAAGTGTTAATGACACACAAAACCATCCCTCTGACAGCCCTGCTATCTGCATTGTCTAATAGGATAGAGCAAAACTTTCACCCGTTTATCATGTTTGTTTTTTTCTTTGAAGATTGAACAAGACGTAGAAACTCAATGAGAGTTTTCAAAATTGGACAGTGCGAGACACTCCATGGAATATGGGTTTGGCATTAGGCCCAGATCTATTTACAAATACATTCAAAATAAAAGATGTTTTGGGAAGAAGATTCTAGTTAATTATGCATTATGCAGGGATGCATAAAAATCATTAGGCCTGCAAAGAAAGTCCATTTCTTTCTCTAATAGTTCATCTCTTGTTATGATCTGCACGTCCATGATGGCTGATTGTGTGTTTATATTCATGTGGCTGGCGTGCTGGCACTGAAACTTGAGTACTCTGACAGAATCACTTATTCCATATCAGTGTCATGTTCACCCATGGGAAACAGTTCCTTAATCCAATGATGTCGGCTGCGCTGATCTTGCAATATGCATGAAGCACATCAAAACAGACTCGTGCATGTACATACACATGCACAGTCACCCACAAAGGGCTTAATAAAGACTTAATAAAAGCTCGGAATATCAGGGATGAAAAACACAGATCCTTTTTGATTAGGAAGACATTAAATCTTAAGCTGCCAGAAAGTGGCGTTAAATCGCTCTCCTGTGGATCTCCGGCTTTGATGAAGTTTCCTGTGGATTTTGTAAAGTGCCCGTCTGGTTGCACCAAAGCCGATAATTAATGGAGTTCCTCTAATTGCCTGTGAAGGTGATTAGATCAGAAGCACAAGAACAGAAGAACTGGATGAACACTTCACATGCACGTAATAACTAATACAATCGCACAGTACTTAAGCTGAAACAGTTGACCCTCTCAGTCATAGTGTGTCATCAAAGCTAGCGTCCACTTCTTTAAAGGAAAATAGTTCAAGTAATAGTCTAATAAGTTTAATAGTAATAGTAAAAGTAATAGTTTAATAGTCTTAAACAAGGATTTAAAAACAACCAAAAAAAAACAGGCAGAATAAAATATTTCATAGCCTATTTCCTGCCCCCGCCATGTGGAGTTTGCATGTTCTCCCTGTACCTCGGGGGTTTCCTCCAGGTACTCCGGTTTCCTCCCTGGTCCAAAGACATGCATTGTAGGTTGCTTGGCATCTCTAAATTGCCAATAGGTGTGAGTGTGAATGTGGCCCTGTGATAGACTGGTGACCTGTCCAAGGTGTATCCTGCCTTGGCCCATAGATGGCTGGGATAGGCCCCAGCTGATCCCTGTGACCCGTGTATTCCCAGAATAAACAGGTATGGACAATGAATGCATGAATAAATCCACAATGAGGTGATGATGTGGGATTGACCTATAATGTCTACGTATTTTAATCAGACAGGTGAGGGGGTGTGGCCTGTTACGGAGACACAATTTTGAAACTTTCATTAATTTTTTCTTCTATATTCTGATGATTGTTTAGGATAAAAAGTCTATAAAAACACGCAACTACTGCGATTCCTCTATGGAAATGTAAGGTCAGAACAGCATGGAAAGATGAGAGCATCACTAGACTCTCAGGATTTAAGGATGAAATGCATTTCTCCAGGGTTACGATTATCTATTCAGTTCATGAGGCAAAACAGGAGCAAATAGAATGTGACACCCACAACAGGAGCAAGGGGAAATTTTCTGTCTTTGCCGATGGTAATGGGGTGACAATCTGACAAGCCATAATCATAAAAGTCACACCCATTTTTTCTCCCTCATTAGCAAATGGTGTTCATTATGAAAAATTTACTCCTTAAAATCCGTTCTCCAGTGAACAGCCACGGTTATAAACCCTGCATAAATCCTACTACGATTGATAAAGTAATACAATCCTGATAATGGCCCATGAAAAATTTGCTGTGGTCAGGTCTTACAAGCTTGACACTTTTATGAATTGAGGATACATGAATAGCTCAGGCACAACCAGTATGTGTGCCGTGGCCAGCTGGACGATTCTGCTGCAGCCAGCATGCAGCCGGACACGCACCGTACATCTATCCAGGACATGAAGGAAGAAACAGAACTAGCCAGTATAGACAGAGATAAACCAGAGTCATAGAGGAAACACAGGCTTGAGGTTAAGACAAATATGTAGCATTCTAATTCACAATATGAGCAGGAGCAGGTTTTATTTACTCTATAAATCTTTCCACATTACAGACACTTTACACTAAACCATACCTTAAAAAAATTCACTACCTTTTCTGCAGCAACCTGTGACCTGGCAAAGCTCAAAACCTATATGATCTAAGAATATATTATAACAATTCTGTCTACCAAGCAAAAAGAATATTTGCCTAATATTATATTACATTTTTCAATTTAACCATCTCACTAATAATAAGAGTATTAAAATAGTTCCTAAAGTGTTTCTAGTAATGCTTTAACGGCAAAGATATCCTAGGAAAATGGTTTATATTTACTGCCATTTTTCTGGCCCAGAAACTGCCGTCTCTGAGTTTATACAGAACTAGCCAAAAAATTCACCCGATGAAAGATATGGATTTTGAATGAAATATGTGGGGTGGGATGGTGTGGGGTTTGGGAAGTTGATTTCAGGGTAAGTCCTGTCAATGTTTGAAATTGCTATACGTTTGTCGATGGCAACCAAGGACTGTTAAAATGACAAACTGCTCCCTTAACGGTTAGGTAACAGCAAATGGAAATGCACACACATACACACCAGGATGTGGAATTTATAAGACTGCATGATTAAATGCAACTGAACCCTGGCAGATGAATTGCATTTCCTTTAGAATATGTTAAGGAACAAAAAGACCTAAAGAAATTAGAAATGATCCGAACAGCTCTTGAAGTTCCCATAATCCCAATTCTAAGACTCCACAGTAAATGCCCCAAGCTGGGCATTCTTCATTAAGCCTTCATGTCACAGTAACCAATACTAACTGACATCTCAGCGTCTACAGGGAAAAGCATTTGAGCTTCTCATTTTACAAGGCTGCCAGTCAAAACAGCAAAATATTGCCCCCTGTGCCTCAACAATACACAACCCACCCAGTGTGTTGGCGAGCAGCATTCTCCTGTCTGAAGACAAACTAATTTTTTTAGCTCAGCAGACAGCTATATGAATAAAGAAGCAGGGAGGGAGACAGGAGTGCGCTGTATGAAATGGTGTTTGTGCATCGGCTGTCTCTGTCTGACACGTTTCTCAGTGGGCCACACGTGTGCGAGCAGCGTTTGCTGCTGCTGCATTACAGAAACAGGATTTATTTAGCGCTGTGCTTGCTCCATGACCTTGCTGCCTCAATCTTTGCCAACACACCTCTGTAAAAATGACCCTCTGATGGCTTCAATTCAATCAATCACCCTCAGGGCTACGGCAATGGAGGCTATTATTATTGCTGTAAATTACTTTACCATTGGTGAATTAGCACGGATCATCATTTAGCCTCCATTTGTATTCCGAGTGTGGTGAGCTGTACTGCTCCACACATCACAAAAACGCCTCTCATCGCTGGACGGGTCTCCCCAGACAAACATGCCTGCCAATTGATTGAAAGGTAACGCTGTTAAACACACCATCCACCAGTTCCCATGTGTCTCACACATCAAGTGATGTGGCCCAAATTTAAAAGAAGAATCACCCCCACACAGATATATGCACACATGCACACACACCACACAACACACATACTGAGCCACTGAGCCAGGAGAGATGGCAGGTGTTGCGGTTGATACCTTGCTAGACTGAGTGGAGTTGGTGAAGGAATTTCTTGCACCATTGGCTGAAGTGATGGTGTGTCACCAGTGGGACTCGTGTCATTCAAAATGCTGGCTTTGTTTCAGGCTTTCAAGTAGGAGAGCACAAACAACAACAAATAATAATAAAAAAAAAAGAATACTGCCTGGATCATTCTTGCTTGTGGGAACAAACTTGACAGAAAATTGGACCATTAAAATATCACAATGGCCAAGATATTCTGCCTTTCTGTCCCTGTGGCTGATTATGAGTCCTGTGGAACAGCCACTCCAGCCTGTAAAGGACGCTAATACCGTCCCTTACATAAGCAGGACAAATTTTAATACTACTGATTTTAGATCACAGTGCCTGAAGCTGCACAGGCGAAGTTCTTTTCTGGGTGTGAGGTTAAACAGAGCTCAGAAACACCGAGCGCTTGCCTGTGGGTGGGTGTGTATGTACTGTATATATGAAATAGGCATCAGCCAATTGACAATGGAATCAGGAATCATCGCTACGGTGATTAAATTGGACAATTTAAATGCCATAAAATGTGTTTTCACACAGCAGATGACAAATCTATCTACACACCATCTGTCTTTCGCTGCTTCCCCATATGAAAGGTCAGAACTGCCACAGATTTTTAGACAACAGGAGAAAAATCGCCTGCATCTCTCATGTGGTAACCATAGTGACAGCAATGTTGTAGCTAGCCCTTGAAAAAAGAGCATTGTTATTTTGAATCCATAGACTACATACAGTATAACCTTTTTATCTAAATTTTTTTCCTTTGTATTTACACAATGCTGCCATATTTACAATACACTGACCATGCTTTTATTCTTAAACAAATAGTGTAAATCCTACACCTCTCGGTAATCGGAAATCGCTAGTGTGAAGCGTATTTGACAATGTGACACATTTTAACGAGGTATTCCGTCAATGTGAATCAGTACAATTTCCCTTTGCTTCGACTCTGTTTCTATGACCTCATACATGGAATCCCCCAAGGACCTCTTCTTGGCCCTCTTTTTCTGGTCTATTTGCTTCGCAATAGCAAACTTGTTTGTCTCGATTTCCACTGTTATGACCATGACACAATTTACAATAATACCTGCCCTAATAGAGTCATGCCATTTCCACATTAAGTGTGGGGTCACATAAATGTCTGGATATGCTCAAACGAAATACTAATAAAACACAAATCTACAAAGCTGCTAATGGTTGTTGGTTTAATAATTATTTATAATTCTCATGGACACAGTGTTATGCACTGAACATGTAAATATATTAATTTGTGCCTATGTGAAGATTAACTAACATGTTAACCCGAGATCCTCCAGGAAAAACTTAATAACTAATATGTTAAATGATTTAAATTGTGACCAGACCCTATTAAATATATTACCACAGCACATCAGCAGGTCCACAGAAATCCTACTCGTCTGTTCCAACATCTTTACGAACAGCATTTCTGATTTAAACACTGACAACCCATTAAAGCTGTTTGGATCCAAGGTGCCATTTTTGATGCATAATTACTTTTGAAAAGCCCTATAAATTGTTTAGTGAAATCTGCATTCGTTTTCGCCTCTGAAATACTGCGCTTTTCACCTTCTCAAGGTTCATTCATAACTTCTTGCCTCAACTAATGCAATGCCCTTTCATCATTTCATTTCATTCATTCTGGAATTCTTCTTCTGACCTTTAAAGCACTTCATAACCATGCTCATCTGGATTTGACTGAAGTACTTCATTTGTATACACGCTCTCGTATGCTCAGATCCTTCAGCCGTACTTGTCATCGCTAATTTTGACTCTGAATCTCTGGTATTCTCTCCTATGAAGCCTTCACTACAGACATCCCTCAATTAAAAACGTCTTATCTCTCTCTCTCACTCTCTCTGATGCTGTCTAGTCTAATCAAACATTATAAGGAGTATGTTTTTTTCTGTGATTTGTACTGTTATAATGCTTGAATTGTCCTTTTTGGACGTTATCTGTTTTTTTTGTTGTTGTTGCTGCCTAGGTTTTGGAAAGAGGTGCTACAGTATATACTGTACAGTATGTGACGGCCTGAGAAAACACTTCACCATACGATATTCCATACATTTATAATCTAATCTACGTAGAGAAAAGACTGGATCATACTAAGTTTAGAATTATTACAAGGGGAAATTAAAAGGAGCTTTTTTCATTGATTTCATCCACATCAGTCTCAGTCTCATCATCTGAGGTAAATGTCAATGTCGCAGATTTCACAAATATATTTAGCTTAGCTTAGCTTATATACTTATATACTTAGCTATCCATAAACCTCAACAAACTGTGTGGCAGGGATCAACTACAGTGTATCAGAACAGATTTGTTCATTCTGGTTTTTACCTTGCCCCTTTTACATCCTGTAAGGTAAGGGTTGTGTCATGTGTTACGTCCTCTGTGTGTGTGCTTGATTCTTCAGGTCCACTCCGTACTCCAGATTGGGCTTTCCTCACGTTCCAGCACTTCTTCCACTTGATGACATCAGTAATGGTGACTGTATAAAGCTGGGACTGAAGCCAGTACCAGCAGCTTCACTGCTCACTTGTTGATGCTACTGATGCGACACCAGATGTGGTGTACTGTATTCCGCTTTGTGATGTGCTGTTGTTACTCTGGATCTGAGCCTTTCCTGTCTTGGATATTAGTTCTGTCCGTTCCTGTTTTGGTTTTTGGCTGCCTTGGTTGTAAATATATTAAATATATACTGTATCTTTGTGTTTTAAATATTGATACAGTATATGTCATTAGTAGCAGGAATGTGACTGCTATTTTTGTTGGGGAATTTGTTTTTGGCTCTGTTTATGGTACAGGAGGTTAGGGAAGGCAATTGGGAATTTGTTCGGTTTTGTTTTGGGTATATAGGTTAGTATGGATGGAACATAACACCCCGTTTTTTTTCTTCTGCTTGCTCTGATATACTGACCATAGACTGTTTTCACTTGTACGTGTTTTGATTAATTTGCTTAAAAAAATCAATAACTCTTTTTAACAACGGGCAAAAACAGAACATGTCCATGTTCACTATTAAATTTCTTTGTGATGTCACACTCCACAGTGGTGCTTAATGAACTAAAAAAACTTATTAAAAACTTTCAGAAATTTCTAGGCCTTATGGCGGTGACCTCATCAATCATGCCCCTAGGCCTGCTCCAAATGAGCCCTCTACAGTTATGGCTAAATGGGATGGTCCGGTGCCAAGCCTGGCACTCAGGACTCCTCAAGCTCACGGTGACACAACCTTGTGTCAGAGCTATAGAGCCTTGGAGACACCCTGATACGTTCTGCTGAGGTGTGGATCTCGGGATTGTCACAAGAAGGAAAGTCATGACCATGGATGCATCCGGTACTGACCTGACTTCCTGGTCTGAGATGGAGCAACAGGAACTCATCAACTACCTGGAACTCCTGGCAGTGATGCTGGCTCTCAGAGAATTTCTCCCGATCGTCACGGGACACCACGTTCTACTCCGCTCGGACATCATGACAGTGGTGGCCCTGATAAATAGCCAAGGCGGCACTGTCTCGCTGGCTATTTCAGTTGACAGATCATATTCTTCAGTGGTCTCAGGAGAACATTTTATCCCTGCAGCTACAGGTGATCAACAAAATCAGAGAAGAGGGTTGCATGGTATTGCTGGTCGCTCTGGAATGGCCGACCAAGCCCTGGTTCCCCCGGGCTGGTACAGATGCTGTATTCGCCCCCATGGTGCATCCCACACTGGAGGGAAGTGTTGTTCCAGGTAGGCGGCACGATATACCACCCATGGTCAGACCACACAGACCTCCCTCCTGAAGTCTTAAATACCATATTAGAAGCAAGAGCCCCCACCACGAGGCGGCTCTATGCTCAAAAATGGTCCATTTTTCAGAGATGGTGCAGGCCCAAGATAGACCAAGATATAGACCCCCACAGCACCCTGTCCACATTCTTGAGATTCTATAATCTGGATGTTCCAAACCTTTAGACCTCTGTTCTGTTGGTCAAAGTTGCTACATAGGCTCCAGCTCTGCCTGCCCCAGAATGTGCAGCATGGCGCTGCACATATACGTTGCCCGTAGCATCAAAACTGACACAATGCAAGAGCACACCTTGAAAGTGAGTAACCGTTACATTTTAATACCAGCGGCAGAATGGAATAAAAGTTTAGTGGTTAATTAAAAGTTTAAAAAAAGTTTCACACTTAGCTAGTAAGATTTAGATACAGACACCTCACTAGCTGAATTTATCACTTTGTGTATTAAAATTGCATTCAAAGGCAAGAGTAAAGTGTAACCTAAATAAAAAAATTTCCATGTCCTTTTGCTCCACAAGCAGCTCTGCTGTGTGAGCTATTGTGGGATGCTGGGACTTGACTTTTCAGCTGCACTTCATATCAAAGTAATAGAAAAGTAAAAATAAAAAACTGCCTCTATAAATGCCTTTCTTGACTGTCGTTTCTCTTATAAGCATACTGTACACACACACACACACACACACACACACACACACACACACACACCATGCCCCAGTTTTTTTTTCTTTTTTCTTTTGTGGTAATTCCTTCCCTGGCTGATGAATATTCATAGGCAATATTAAATCAAAATCATTACAGCTTTGCTCACTCATGCTCTGCTTGCTTGAAAGAAAAAGTGAATATTATCAAAGCATAAACAACAACAACAAAAAAACAAATTAAAAAAAGACATGACATTTTCCTCTAGATTATTCATAACTGTGTCTATCTGCCATTTGAGAAATATAACATGTCATAATCTTCACTTCAGAGTTACAAAAAAAATAAAGATAAAAAAGCAAATAAAGAAAGCATCCAGCATGGTGAGCAAACTTAGACTTCTGGTGAAACGTACGCCTGATCACAGTGTTAAAACACCTCTTCTGAATCCCGGTGTGGCATCGGCTCTGAGAAAGGTTCTCCCTAGTGCTCATCCTTAAAACAAAAAAAAAAAAGAAATAGAAATGCAGATGTGGAGGAAGTCAGCCATGAATTTCAAATCTTTCCCCTTAATAATGCCCCAACTACATTTCAGGAAAAGTATTTGCCTTAGGGAGAAAAAGTGATATTTCTCAGCAGTGTGTTCTTTTTCAACGGAGCAGGAGAAGCGAGGCTCGGGAAGAGACGGTGGTAATGAGGAACTGTCGGTACCTGGGCCTCCTCCAACACAACCTGTGCAGACCTTTGAAAAGAAAAGTCTCCTTTCCTTAGCATAACTCTATGCTAATCCTAAACTATTATTACTTTAAGCTACAGCGTGTTTGAAATGTTATAGTTTCGAGACAACGCGCAGAGGCGTGTGAGCACGAGGCTGAGTTTCCTCTGAGCACAACTGTAAATAATAATAAAAAAGACATGAAGAAAGTAAAGCATCTCTCACTTTTTTTGTCCTTCACAGATTGATGACAAGGTCTGAGACCTGCTATAAAATGGTGTCTTAACTTCTTGGGTTTAGCCTCAGGCCACCCTCCTTCCCCAGGCTGCAGTCTGTTTTATGGTTTCGGTGAAGCAGGGACGTCCTCGGGATGCTGGGAGATTTATGACAAGTCTGTGTTTTGGGGCATTTTGAAATACGCTCCTTTTTAAAACCAGTCATAAAATTAATATTACACTCTATACACTGTAATATCTGCTATGCCTTATGTGGAGCAGAACAATTTGCTTTGCTATTGCAAGGAAATCAGACAGACATTTTTATACATTTTTTTTTCTTTTTCAAAAAAGTAAACTTTTTCTTTCTCCGAAGGGTAAAAAATAGTTACCAAATTTAGATTTTCCAAACTTTCAAAAATCATCTCCATCTCAAGTCAGGCACGACAAATTTCAAATGCATCAAAAGCTTAACTAATAGATTTGAGAGCAGGATTCGGAGTGCAACACCGAGCAGAACAGCATGATGGATACAGCTGAATAATAAATCCGCTGGCTGCCGGAGTTTCATATTCACAAGACTGCACCGTGATTACATTCGGACACCGGCCTGACCTCTTCTCTTTTGGACAGTGGAACAGCAAAAAAATATCCCTTAATATAAGCTGATAAATCTGCTCTGATTTATCAAGTACAGGAGCTTACTAAGCTGTAGGGGTGGGGTAACCCCTAGATTTGATCCAACTTGTAATAAAATCTTATCGCATTTTAGAGAATTTCAAGGAAACCATAAAATAACCATGAATAACAAAGCATAAAGCAATTCTGTCGAAACAGCAGTATCAGACTTATTATATAGAGATAGTGCAGGTACTGTGAAGGACAGCAGTAAGGTTATTTGGTTTTCTTCATAATAAATATATAACTGGAGATGATTGTCAGTTTGCTGCAGATTTCTATAATCTGTAACAGCCTTTGTGGACTAACGATACAAGAGATAAGAGTGGTGCAGAGCAGAGTGGAACTGTGCTCTGGTAAACAGAACACTTTAGGCCACTTACACACACTAGTGACGGAGAAACGGCCTGCCACTCACCGTGCCTCAGCCCAACCGAGTGTAGGAGGAATTGTTTTTTAATAAGCCACGCAATACCGAGAACAGCAAGAAAGACAGAGGAGCGAGGCAAGACAGGTAGTGAGAGAACAGGAGAGACGGATTCACTACCACTGAATCACTGCCTGTGAGACGCATGTACCGTAGGCTTTAAATAATTCATGCATTTCCACATAAACATATATCTAATGCACACTATAAATATCAAAGGTTCTCTGCTGCAAGGGCCAATATTTCACACAAATACAATCCATTATTCATAAACTATTGAACAGCAATGTTTTTTTTTTTTTCCTTTTCACAGAACGTGCACCGTAAAGTTTCCGTGTCATGCTAAAATACGATTCGACAAATCAACGACATATGATTTGGACATTTATATTCTTGCAAACCAATCCATAATTTCATGCAAGTCTAGTTGTGTAAAGCGAATGCTGATTAAAAAAAATCAAACAAACAAAAAAAAACTGACGAGAATTTAAAATTCAAAAAGAGGAACAGGTTGTTGACAACAATTTCGTTCTTCCGTACCTTACATTCATCTAGTCAACGTAAGAAAAATGCTGGAGAAACAGATGCAGGAAGAGTGCCAAAAACCCAGCAAAAGCATCAACACCGTCCCACAGCAGGTGTGTGCAGTGTCTCACTACTGCGTAGGCACCGTGCATACGCGATCATCCACATTTTACATATTAAACATGACGAGACAGAGAGAGAGAGACAGAGAGAGAGAGAGAGAGAGAGAGAGAGAGAGAGAGAGAAAGAAAGGTCTTATGGGTGATTAGAGAAGAAGTGGCCATAGATAAGTGTGAGATGAGGAGAGTCCTTCAAACAGATAGAGGACAGACAGAAAGAGAGACGGAGGGAAAGAGAAAAGGCTTGTTGACAGCTCGTGTATTAATTGGGTCAGTGTAATGGTCAGGAGAGGTCAGACAGAGAATCTAGGTTAGCTGCATGAGTAACTCTATTCGGTCTGCTCAAATAACCCACAATTCTCTGGTGTGACAAAATCCTACAGTCTTACTATAAGTCACTGTAAGAACTCACTCTTCACCTGACGGAAATGTCGTCAAGATTTCTATAGTCAGATGTTATAGAGTAAATGTAGAGTTAAAATATTTCTATAATGCCAAACTGTGTACAAAAAAACGACCCTAACCCTAACTCTGTCTTTAACTGCGTTATCAAAGGAATTAAAAAAATTCAAATAATTGCTTATCCATCCCGAAATGTCTTGCGTTGTCTAACTGCTCACGTCTCTGCTTTACCCTGCTTTGTTTCTGTCAGTCGTTTATTACCTTTCTTTCTTTTTGGCTTGACGTGATCTCGAGTAAAACATTCGCAAGTGAAGGTTGTACAAACGGACATTAATCTGTCATAGCTCTATCAGCATGGATAGCATGCACAACAACTGCAGGACATTATCCACCATCTTAACGTCGAAAAATACATCGTTCTTTCTGAATATTTTCGTTTTCTCACAAAAGCCTCGTTTTCAAAGTTATCCTCTTCAAAGAGAGTTTCCGAAAAAGTTCCACTTCCTCTTAGTGTGAACGAAAGGCAAAAATCTAGAGAAGAGATGCGTTTTCAAATAAATCTGGATTAATGTGGACGTAGCTGGATGTTGTGTGTTATCTCATTGGTTCCCACTGGAACTGTGACCTGTTTATGTGCTGTGAGTATGCTATCTTCTTAATATATACTGCAAAAAATGACTTAATTACTAAGAATTTATGTCTTGATTTCAGTAGAAATATCTCAAAATTCTTAAATCAAGA
>JAOTRN010000008.1:4695515-4711527 GCA_028566695.1 Bagroides melapterus | reverse complement strand
TTTGCTCATCAAGAAAACGCATCTTGATTTAAGAATTTTTAGATATTTCTACTGAAATCAAGACAAAACTACTAAGTCATTGTTTGCACTGTTCTATAATCTTATAATCATATCAAAAACAGACCTTTATAGTATTTACAGCATTTGGCAGACAACCTTATCTGGATCGACTTATATTTTTAATTTCATTTTATACAACTGAGCAATTGAGGGTTAAGGGTCTTGCTCAGGAGCCCAGAACCTTCAGATTGATAAACCAACACCTTAATCACTGAGCTACAACATCCCTTTTAATCATTAAAGATTAATTATACTAAATATGATTGTTTGTTCCATCCATGAGCTCAACAGTCTCAATGCACCTTTGCACTATGGCAGGATAAACATCATTCTTCCAAAACATATTCCTTCAGTAGTTAGTCTTGTGGCTAAGATTGATGCTGATTTATGTGCATGTGATTTACATTATTTTTGTTCTCAGTAAACCCTTCTGAGCTCTAAACGGACCACTCCCATCAGGATAATAATCATAGGCTGGAGGTGATCTGTTATAACTTTATAAGGATTTCTAGTGACTCCGCCCTCTAACAGGACAAAGCAAAAACAAACTATAAGAGTAAGACATCTCTCACAGCATAATTTGTCACCCATCTATATTTTCTTTTACAGAAGTGCATGCTTAAAGTAATTGACTATGGTCATGTGACCAGTTCCACAACACATAAAATATTTAAATGAACACAAGCCTATAACATCTAATATTTATACCTAAATATTAATACCTGAGCTTTATACTCTTTTAGAGCTTTACAAACTTAAAAGAAAAACAATCACCCTAGTTGAATCAAAATGAATCAATTCCTCATTGATTCCTCATGAATCAATTCCTTTTGAGAGATGTACATTCCTCATATAGTCATAGTCAGTAGTATAGTCAGTGCAGTTATGAACACGGAATCCTTTGCATTCCTGATGCAGACCCTGCAAAGCATTTCAACAGATAAATCCAGCCTAATGTTTTTGTAGAATTAATAATAAACTTCCTGTAGTCAATGGCTTGTGTTAAAAATGGATTTGACAGCACAGTATGTGTTTATTCTCGGCTTCAAGTTCTTCTGTTGAGAGACTATAGTGTTTGGCACTGTGAATTAAAATGATTAGCACTAGAATTAAATTGTGATGTTATTCAGTCATGTTAGTTCCTTATCTGGAACTTTGTAAGCAAGGAATTTCATCCAGCTGGAGCTTTAAAAAAATCCTTTTGAATAAATCAGGTGTAGAATATAATAGTAATGGGTCAGTAGAGGAAAGTCACCTTGGCGTACCGTATACTGAGGTCCATTCGGATCAGCACAGATCTATACTAAAATCTGATCTGAGAGCACAGACATTAATCTAAGCTTATGTATATTCTTCTAAACACTATAACTTTTTAATGGCATAAAAATAAAAGACAAAGAACGTGCTTTGGCCTCTGCAGAATGAGCTGACTGAATCAGTAGGGAGCTGCAGGCACAGTGTCACTCTGCTCTTCTTGTTTGTCTTTGTTTTCTCATGACATGGCACTAGCATTAAAAGTAGATGACTATTTTGGGAAAAGAAAAAAAAAAAGTCACATTTCTCAATATTGCAAACCCTTGCTAACAACACCTCCTTAAAACCTAATGTCTGTAATCTCCCACTCTAGTGAACTGAGAACTTAACAGAAATACAGTACTTTCCTTCTTCTTCTTCTTCTTCTTCTTTTTTTTTTAGCAACTAATTAAGGTACAACCTTAAACATGCTCTTGGTGTGGCTGAATGGTGATATTTCAAATTGCTACAGCTTGACTAGGAAAAAAAAGAGAAACGAAACAAACCGGATAAAAGGTGAGCGAAGGGAGAATTACACAGACCTCCTAGTGCGTTCATCACTTATCCTCTTTAACACACACTTACACAGGCCATAAATAGTAAAAGATGATTTAATGATGACATTGGAGGATAATGTGTCATCTGGGGGAGGAGAGCAAAGTGGAATGGATTGGCTCAATAAGAGGCTGTCATACACTGCTGACACACACATTATTGAAACTGATTCGAGGTGCCATTTTTAAGGTAATGCTTTCGTCTTTCCTCAAAGGGCACTGACTCAGGAAATGTTTGCTTATGGGCAGCATGAGAAATTGTCTTTCTAAAAAGAACACTGAGTAACTTCAGAGTTAAAATTTGATACGAGCATCAGCGTGATTATTATAGTTCACCTGCGGTTGACTGTAAGGTGAGACTTTTTTTTTTTTTTAAGTTCTTTGATTGTAAAGCACAATCCCTCTGCCCCCATGCTCGCCCACATTTAGCATGGATCTCAATTCCCATCCTGATGAGTGATAGAATAAGGACAAAAACAGGATACTTAGGGGAGCTTAGAGTGAATTTCAGGCGTTTTCACAAATGCAGCGGAGAGAAACATCAAAGCCGTTTTATATCCATCTGAGTATTCCTTACACCGTGCATAAAAGTAAAGGGATGTTATTCCAAAAAGCTGCAAATTAAAACTCTTGTCGCAGCAAATGACTCTCAGGTTTAAGCTATTAAGCATAAGTCTTCTCTAAAGGCTTGCCTGCCTTCAGCCCTAGAACAAACAGCGGTGACAGAAGTAAGCCATAATCAATACCGTCTCAGACATAAAGCTACGGATGAGGCTCATTCAATACCATTAACAAATAACCTGGCAATGAGAACCATTATGTACTGAAAACTAAAAATGGATAACTGGAATTGATAGCTGCACTAATGCCATATTTCCCTTCAGAGCCTCCCCTGTCTCTCTAATTGCTTTAATATATGGAGAAGGTGTGTGTTCTGATCAGTCATGCTTATCAGAGGGTCGGCAGGGCTCTCCTTGTTCCCCAAAAGAGCCAGATAAACCACAGATAAATGAGCATATAACCGGGGGCATTTTATCCAAGGATTAATTAGAATTTGCTGCACAAAAGCCATGTAAATCTGACACACAGCAACTGTGAAGGGTCTTAAGAAATGTGACCTTGTACATTTTGGTACTTTTCTAGTTATTAACCTAAACCAGACTTCAGCATATTTTTGGCCATGCACATAGACATTTCCTGCCAGATCATTAACCCCAGTAGAAAAAACTTGCAAGCAAGCAGCGTTACAATGGCACGCAAGAAATGTGAACCTGCTGAATATGCAACAATTTGCTAAACTATAGATGATACACAGTATGTTGGTGGAGAGGACATGTATCTGGGTATGTGTGCTGAGTTGTAATTACACCTTGTGGTGTAGTAGGTTGACATAATTGGACCTTGTGGTGTAGTAGGATGATGTGATTGGACCCTGTGGGGTAGTAAAGTGGCATAAGATTGAACACTGTGATGTGTAGTAGGTTGAGGTCTGATGGACTTTGTGTTGTAGTAGGGTGACGTGATTAGACGCCGTGTGTATGTTAGGCTGACATGTGACTGGACTCTGTGGTGTGGTATGTTGAGATGTGATTGGACCCGGTGTAATAGTCTGACATGGGAATTTGTGATGTAGTAGGCGGACATGTGATTGGATTTGTGATGTATGGTGACAGTTGAAATGTGACTGGACAGTGTGGTAAAGTAGGATGACATGTGACTTTGTGATGTAATAGGTCAACATGTGACTGGATTTGTGATGTAGTATGGTGACAGCTCAAATGTGATTGGACAGTGTGGTGAAGTAGATTAACATGATTGGACTCTGGACTCTGTGGTGCACTATGTTGAAATGTGATTGAACCCTAGTATAATAGGCTGATATGTGACTTTGTGATGTAATAGGCTGATACGTGATAGGACTTGTGATGTAGTATGGTGACACGGATGAAATGTGGTTGGACACTTTAGTGCAGTATGTTGAGATGTGATTGGACTCTATGGTGTAGTAGGGTGGGGTGTCGACTCTATGCCTTCAGAGGTTGACATATGATTGGATTTTCAATGGTTTGATGTAACCAGACTCAGACTGCATTCTGTGGTGTAGCAGGTCATCATGAGATCGGACTCTGTGGTGTAGTAGATTGACATGTGACTGGACTCTGTAGTGGAGTCATGAAATGTGATAAGACCATGTGGCACAGTGAGCCAAGCAGATTGTGTGGCGCTGTGGGCTGGGTGATATAAAGCCATACTGCATCTCTGTGGGAGATCAACAGTGTCAACCTGTGGGTCTTTACACCACATATGGGCTTCTCTTCATCACATAAGGCCCGGATATAATCCACAACGACTTTCAGAATCAAAGTTCTAAAATCAAATGAGTCAAAATACCACAACACAAATATCATGTTTAACCTTTTGATTTTTTACAGGTGAACTCTATTAGTTAGGACAGGACACATCATACACTGATCTCATTGTTCCTCTCTCACTTCTTTCCAGCTCATAAAAATAATGCACGTACGCACAAAAGTATGCATAACGTACATTCTTGTGTATGCTTTATTTTGATGTTTAAAGTGAAAAAAAAAACATTAAAAAAACACTTCATATTGTATTTCAGTTCACAGGAAAATGAGACATACATAAACAAAAAGATGATGATTTTTTTTGTTTGTTAATTATTAAAGTGAGAATAAATACAATCAATTAAGACTGGGATTTAGTCCAGAAACAGACCTCTTACTGGTAGGACTAAAGGTAGGTGTATCATCTCAGATGGATGTGATTTAATAAAACTAGAGTGACATGGAACAAATCTTATGACCTCATAAAAATCACAAGCCCACATGAACATAATGAATGCAGCCCATATAATTCCCCCATATTGTTTATTTGGACAATTAGAAGCTGCTATGATTCATACACCATTATTTTAAACTTAGTCAGTGGGAGTTGCTTTAATATCTAATAAATTGGCCAGCAGAGAGAATAAAGACTAGCGGGCTGTGTTTATGCCTGGTTTATGGTTTAGTCTATGTTTCCAGTGATAGCAACGTGGGTGGATTTGTTCCCACTCTAATTTAACACTGTATTGTCACCAGGGACACTTTCATTCGCCTTTTAGGGGACTGGCACTTACTCTTACTTGCTAAGTCAGCTCATCTGAACTAAAGAAGTAGGAGGATTGTAATATACATGCATATAAGGCATGGAAAAGCTTTTTCGTTCTGGGTCTGCACTTGGTAAAAGGTTTTTTTTTCCATTACAAAATGTTTAGACTGGACCGGTTTATTAGAAAATCCATCATTTGCCTCAGGGAGTTATCGGATGCTTCTCAGCAGTTGATCAAACAATACACACAGACGTATAGAACTCACAATGCAATAACAGGGGTCTTGGGTTACAGATGTCAAACGCTTCTCACACACTGCCAACTGCATTTGTAGTGATCGATGTTGAGAAAGGTTACAGGCATCTGCTCAAAGCTAATTAGTTTCCCATCTAAGTCACATATCTTTAGTTGGAAAATTAGGAGATGGATTGGGCTAATACTGTGTTTGTGTTGCCGTGTAAGTGGTGATTTGCACATTGTAACGATACCATTATCTACATCATAATGTCTTCCTAATGCTTGTAAAAAGTTTATTTAAGAGCACTTTAAAAATGACAGCCTGGGTGGCAACTGGTAGTGTTTTGTATAATGTAGTGAACTTAAACATTCATGCACAAGGTTGGACTGAAAGTAAAGCAACAGCGAGCAGTGTTAGCTAACAGGCTAATGTTAGTGATAACACTAACGTTAATGATTACTTTCGGCGATTAGCGGGTTCACCGTTATATATTTAAGTACTGTCTCTGTATATTGACTGATCTAAAGCTACAGTAATACAGCTATAAACTAATTCTAAAGGTATTTTCCACGTGACGTGTTAAAAATCGAGGGAGAGTTTTCTGTTGCGTTTACATGTTGTATGCAGGTTGCAACTTCGCCTTGAACGCAGCATAATTATACATCGTGAGTAGCAGAATTGGACTAATTTCATAAGCTCACTGACACTCTTTTTGACTCCTAGTTCTTTTCCATCTGCTCAAATGCATCTCCTCTGTTCCCCCCTCCCTCCCTCCCTCCATCCCTCCCTCCACTTTCTATTCCTGCCTGAATGTTGGGCTCAAAAGTAGAGCAGCAAAAGAGGAACACAATGAAGCGAGAGCCTGGGAGCCTCAGTGGGACTTGCTCAAATGTTCACTGGCAAGATAAAAGCAGTTATTGTAGGACCGCCAAAAGCAAAAAAGTAAGCCAGAATCTAATGAAGAGAACAGGAAGGACATCATAATACTCTAGCGAGGCAGGTCAGCTGAACAATAGTGGGAGAGAAAGAAAGTGGAGGTTGGGAACACTAATGCACAGTAAAGCCAGGAAGATCTTGCTGAGTGGATGGGATGCTGAAGAACATATGGGCAGATTGTGCCAGTCTCTGTTCTTACATTACATTAAAACTCACCAACATCTACCAGTCCCTAAGGATGGACAGATCCTCTGAATGCAGTGTTCATTTTTTTTTTTTTTTGAACATGTTTACAAGTGGGTTTAGAAGTGTATAACTGTGTATCTTCTCTTCACGAGGTTGTGACAGCTCGGAATATTCCTCTTTTTTTGTCAGTGTTATTTTTTTTTCTCTTTTTTCACTATTTCTCTTTCTCCAAGATTGACACATGGTCTCTTTAATAAGGTAGCTGTAACTCAACTCTCCATAATTGGCTGCCTCGCTCAATCATTTTCACCCATAATGTGTTTTTTACTTCATGACAAATAAGAAAAAGGAGACATAATGTTTACAACACACACACACACACACACACACAGAGGCCCTTTCAGGTCGTCACTACTTTTGTGTCCATCATAGAACATCAGTTTTCACTTGTTAAGGAGTTTAACATTAATACCCTGGACAGACAGTAAGGGCCTACACTTCTGTAAGTCCTACACATTCCTACTTGCTCCTGATTTCCTCACAGCACATGATCAAAACCAAGACTCTGTGTCGGATCTTAGACGATGACAAAATTTCAGTTTTGCTGTTTGTGTCTTACTGACTTTGTAAGAAAGCTCTCCAGATCCACTCAGAGGAAGACAGATACGACACAGCCGAATCCAGCAACCCTGCGAGGGTGTTCCATATGACTGACAGCTAATCCGACTGGGATGACTTGATTCACTTAAAAATAACTCTTCATCTTCTCTTCATTTAAATATTTGAACTGAACTTTATTACAGCGTGTAAATCCATTTGAAGCCTCTTATCTTATATTTCAAGCACAGTGTTCAGCCTACATGAAACCTATATACATGAAATTCAATAGACCAGGGTTCATATTCAAGCCAATTCTTAGTACAAAGAGTTTCAGTGACAAAATTCTAAGACAGTTTTTAGGAATGTGGGTGTTTCCCCTTAAAATTAAATAGCAGATCAATTGGTGCTTAAAATAAAATTGCAGTAAAAGTTAACAGACATTTGTTATTAAAGCCACACTTCCAGGTCTACCGTTTCCTCTATTACTATTTCTACACAGCTAAGAGTGGTTAAAACGGCCAGAGAAGTGTGTTGCATTTAAACACTACAAGTAAACTGGGAACTGAGTTCTGCTTCAGGTTTTTTTCCCCCCATCAAACCCTCACTAAATCCCTAACAGCCAGAAGCAACCACTCTCTCACCAGTCTTGTTATCTAACAGGTCATTCATTTAGCTGAGATGTGAAGGCCGAGACAGACACACCAGGAACAGCTACAGTAAAGCACACACACTTATTCACACATAGGCACATGCATAACTCATTAATAATACACCATTACATATTGTAAATGAACTGATTTGTTGGTCTAGTGAGCACAGGAAACGCACTGCAGAGTAATTCATAAGCGAAACATTGGCAGGATATTACACACACACACACACACACACACACACACACAAATAAAGTGCAGAAGGATCTATGGGTATTGACTTTTATCAGGAACATTTAAGCAGCAGAGGGCAGCAGCTTTGCAGAGAAATATAAAGATGGCTCTTAGATGCTGAATTAAACAGTCAGTCTGTTTTCAGGTTGTGTTTTGTGTGTGTGTGTGTGTGTGAGTGTGTGTGTGTGTGTGGGAGAGACAAAAAGTGAGAGAAAATCAAGTGTGAAAAGGGATGGCTTGGTGTTATGACAGAAGGCTCAACAGGATGGACGAGAAAAAGTGCAATAAGTGAAATAAATGGCATCCTCACGAACACGTATTTGTAATAAACGTGATGAACAGATGCAGAAGAGTCAGAAATGACTTTGAAAATGCTGACTAATTTGGCTAAGAACGCATCATTACACTCCTACGCAGAGAAAAAAAAATGGCAGACAGAGACAGAAAGAAAAAGAGAGAGAGAGAGAGAGAGAGAGAGGGAGAATAGAATAAAAGCAAAACAATAAACAAAACCAACGGAGAGCAGGCCAGCTCGTCTGCATTGTAATTATGGGAGATGTAATTATGAGCGATGGTGGAGGCAGCCAGGCTCTGGGCTGAATGGAGCAGCTGGAGAAGTCATGTGGTGTTACCCTGCCTGCACTCACTGGGGGCCAGACTGTTTACATGCTACAGCAGGGACACACACACACACACACACACGCAAGCAGTATGTCTGTATGTATTTCAACAAGATGCTTGAAATTTACAATTTTATACAGTGTTCTACTGTGTACTCAAAGGTTGCTGGATTTTTTTTGTTGAAATTCCAAAATACCTCAAAGACAGCACGTTCTGTTTGCACTAAATGAGCGAATCCCTCCCTTTTTTTTGTCATAAACATTATTTTCACATCTGCTGATGTCATGGACTCTGTTTCACCACGACCTACAAACATGGCTGACCCGGACCCTGGACTCACACTCCCAGCATCCACCTGGACTCGCTGGTTCCCAGTTCACCTGTGTTTAACTATGTTCTGTAGAACTGTTTAAAAATACATTAGTTTCAGTTATTTCCTTGTGAACTTGACATTTATCAAATGCAGCTTCCTGTTCTTGGTTTTCCAGTTTTTTTGACTAGTGTATGTTCTGCTCTTGACCATATTTTTCCGTATCCTAACGTCTTCTTGGAATATTTGCTATTGCTAATTTTGTGAACTGTACTTTATTGTGTGGGCTGTTCCTAATTTTGGGAGCCGTTTCTATTTTGTGAGCTGCTCCTAATTTTATTACTTTGCAATTGTCTTTTTTAATGTAACTGTTCCTCATGTAGTAAACTGGTCCTAATTTTATGAACTGTTCATTATGTTGTAAACAGTTCCTAAGTGTATGAACTGTTCCTTACGTTGTGAACTGTTCATTATGTTGTAAACAGTTCCTAATTGTATGAACTGTTCCTTATGTCAGGAACTGTTCCTTACTTCGAGAGCTGCTTCTATTTTGTGAACTGTTTCTAATTTTATGAACTGTCCCTCATTTCGGGAGCTGCTTCTAATTTCGTGAACCGTTTATATTATAGTCACCTCCACTTTTTTTATTCATTTATTTGTTTGTTTGTTTATTAATTTGTTTGCTTGCTTTTATTAAACCATGAACAATAACACCTGCAGCGACAGTTAAAAAAAAAAAAAAGCTGATTTCCTTTTAGCCCACATTGTAGAACCCTGAAGGAAGTTCATCAAATATTTCAAATGGTTTTTACAGGAGATACCAGAGATTAACGTGTTGTCCAATCAAAATGATAAAATAAACTTCACACACAAGTTTCTGTATCTTGGTTTGAGCATACACTGGCTAACAACAAGCACGACTTTAAAGTTTAGCATGCTTACTAGTCATAAAAGGCAGAAAAATGAACAAAAAACTTGCCTTGTTCTTGTTTATTGACATGGTTAATATTCAGCATGTTACAGAAATTTTTAATTGATAGCATATGATAAGTAATGTGCTTTATTACCCATAATACTCATTTTTTCCCGCTAATTAGTCATCTGGATGCAAGCTAGCAGGCTAAGCTGCCTTAGTGCTATTCTACTCTCAAGGTAATACATGGAAAATCAAAAGGATAACACTTTAGAAACCAAAGAAACTGTGTAATTGTTTTACAGTTTCGTTTCTGGAACGATACCATTCATTAGCTAATTCCCACCCACGCTAAAGCTAATTAGCACTAATAATATAAATTATATGTTGTAATATGGATTAAAATGCACTTTCATGTATTGTTTAGTGGCTTTAATACACAATATGCCTTTAGTAAGCAAATCTCCATCACCTTGCTAGCTTTACGTTCATATTGAGTTAAATTACACAGCACTGTACACTACACATGAAGTGAATGTTGCTAGCATATGTTAAACACACAGAGGCACAAATGAAAAACATTCAAGAAACAAGTGCTGATGGAGAAACATTTTCACAATCCCCCTCTAGGCAGGAACAAAATGCCTGCCATTTCTCTTTCTCCCATTTCTCATTGTCACTCCTCCACTGGGCTAAACAGGCACGCACACACACACACACACACACACACACACACACTTCCACTAGGCTAAAAAAAAAATCTCTTGCCACCTGTTTATATAACACGCAGCAGAATGAGGCGCTTTGCACGCACTCACTCACACACACACACACATACACACACACACACACACACAGCCTCCTGAGCAATCTCTGCTAAAAGCACTTCATTGTTCGGCCACAGACAGAGCTTGTGGTTTGGCCGCTGAGTTAGACTTGGACTGGATCACATTTAAAACATAAAAGATCTCCTTATCGCAAGTGTGAAGATCTTTGAAAAACCTTCTCCATCCTTTTTCATGCCCAATCCCAATTACAATCACAAGTGAGCCCATGAGATCTTTCTATTAGGTGATTTAACAGAAGAAATACGTTTTTGAATTTGACCTGAGAAGTATAATTGTATATATTCTCTCTCTCTCTCTCACATCAGTTCACTAATCAGACCAGAGATAGTAAATAAAATGAATAATCTTTGCAAAATTGTTTTCTAAACTAAGACTTCTAGTCTTTAAAGCTCATCTCTGTTCGATGTGCTTTCTTCAGCGGAGTCATTTAAATAAATTTGCATAAAAAAGCCACAACAGAGGATCTGCTATAGAAGCTGAGGTTCATGAGTCAACAAATGTCAGCCATGTTTTCATATGTTTATCATCTCTGTTCAGTCTTTTGAAGTATGTTTGGTTGTCGGTCCTGCTTCAGACTGCTGAGACTCACTCGGGGTCATGTCACAGCTGTTATGAGGACATGGAAGGACACAGCAGTATCAAAGCCAAGGTTACCTGTAGGAGGTGATGTGAGTTGGGTTGCGCTGGAACTTAGATGCTAAGTTAGATGGTTAGATGCTTTATCGTGCATAACAGCACCAAAATAATTACATAAAATGATGTTTAATCAGTTTATTTTTTTAGTTTGTGACGATGTAAGACGTACGCGAATGTCCCGTGGTTTGATAGAATCGAGTGAGTCTGGTACCAGACCAACGCTGCAGGAGGGCTCCCACTCGGATTCGGACCGCAACAAACACACCAAGTGTTAAAACCACCTCAAACCCTTCCTGCTGTATGACTTCCTCTGCCACACTGTTATGTTTCTTCATTATGTGGTTTATCAGATGCAGAACTCTTCAGTTATGCACGCTCCGGCTCGAGCGAACCTCAGCGTCTGGCTGCTGTTAAAAGCTCTTGCTCCCAAAAAAAACCCACTTTCCGAAGTAGTTCAGACTCGGAACACCTGCATGTCACACTTAGTGCAATCAACACACATAACATCGCTCAGAAAACTGACAAGTGCACCAGTACCCTGTGTATCACACGAAGTCGCATTTAAACACACATACACACACTCCAGCAGAAGCTGTTCAATCACGCCCCTCGCCTGGGAGAGTGTAATTGCAGGGCAAGTATTACCAGCTTGGTGCCGAGTGCAGAGGTGCACAAATGAATTAAAGAACACTTTAGAGAAAGCTACAGGCAAGGGTGAAGAGTTCAACAAGCTATGAATCTACGCCGGCCCTCGGAACAACACGCACGGGTTCGCACCGTGGAACATAAACAACTCCGAGTGTGGGTTTCATCTGAACTCACAGAGAGGTGCAACATAGACACTAGAGAGAATTTCATTGGGATTAGAATGTAATACGATTTATTAAATACTAGATTTAAAGCTGAAGCCTGTGTACAATTGGATCGACTCTGTGTTGTAATAATGGATATGTTGAGGGTTGATTTACAAAAGATAATTACGCGAATGACATCACGAATCAATTCAAGAGAGGAAACTTTATGTAAGCGAGATTATTATGTGTGATAAACGTTTCCAGCAGTTGCAGCAAGTCATCAAATAAATCAGACATGAAAGAGACTCCCAGAAGAAGAAAGTGAACTTCAAGTAAAATGCTGAGTAAAGCCAGCAACTTCCACCGAAATACTGTTCAGCATTAGATGGAAATGAATAAATAAATGATGATGCAGACATAAGTATGGATTATCGTGGGAATAACTTTGTTTTGTTATTATACGTAGTTAAACAGTTGTTACAAAGTGTTTCGATCCGGTTTCTGTTAATAACTATTTCCAAAAAATGGAGGAGAAACGTCCTGAGAGTCTGCCATGTTACATGTTTTATATGGGCATTGTGTTAATATGATAATTGTGAATAAAAACTTCTTTCACATGGCTCGATTTCACTGCTGTTGCCATCACAGGGATGAAGACGTGACGGATATTTATGTTTTTCATGGTGATATCGTCCTCAATGCACGGCACTTACTTTATCATTTTCTTTTATTCCTAATGTAATGATATTATTTTGTGTTTAACTGCCATCCATCCATAACACATCCGTCCATCCATCCATCCATCCATCCATCCATCTACCCACCAATCCATCCATCCATTCATCCACACACCCACGCACCCAACCACCAGTCCATCCACCATTCCATCCATTCATCCATTCGCCCACCCACCAACCCTCCAATCCATCTATCCATCCATCCACCCATCCATCCACCAACCCTCCAATCCATCCACTCATCCACCAAGCCTCCAATCCATCCATCCATTTATCCACAAACCCACCATCCTTCTATCCATTTTCTGGACAACTTATCCTACACAAGGACACAATTAATTTGTGTACATTTGGTGGAATCCATCCATATCCATCCACCCATCCATCCATCCATCCATTTACCCATGCATCTATCCAGCCATCCACCAACCCTCCAATCCATCCACCAATACCATCCATCCATTTACCCATGCATCTATCTGGCCATCCTCCAACCCTCCAATCCATCCACCATCCATTCCATCCATCCATTTTCTGGACCACTTATCCTATACAGGGTCACAAGTTGTTTATCTCAGGGGGCTCTGTGCACAAGGCAGGGGGGTTGAGGTGCCAACTCATCAAAGATCCAGAGTACACAAAGGAACCCCCCCAAACATGAGGAGAGACAGGAATCAAACCATTAACCACAGAGGTGCACATTAAATGCGTCATCCCTCCGCCTGCCAGTGGAAACTAACTTCCACATAGTCACCAGATGTGTTTATTTGCAAACACAATCTCCGTTCCAGCAGAGATTTTCAGGCACAGTAAACCAATTTGATCTGACAATGGCCTGTAGTTTGCACATTTAGGTATAAAAACCTCAAACTGCAAAGCCTCAAGTCAGTAAACAACACACAAAATGGACAAGAGGGGAACTTTTGATCATGTGAACGATACAATTCTGTATGGACCGTGTTATATCAGCTTACACGATGTCTTACATAATTTCGTAGATGGATATTTTGCTAGCCAGGGTTTCAGGTTATTATTTTCATTGTTCATTTGTATAATCTTGACACAACTATACCAGAAAATATCGACTGATTTGCAGCTAAAAGGGATTGGGCACCAACAGTTCATGTCTGTTTTGAACATAACATGAGATCCGTACAAAATGCGTGACGCAACAAACCGCTAAGCTTTATCTAGACCTCAGCACGGTAAAGTTGTTTCGATGCCAGCAGATCATCTAGAAAAAAATGATTTAATATGAGGCCTCTAGACGAAGCAATCCGTCTGACCTAATAGTACAATCCAAAAATGCTCTAAAGCATCAAACTGGTCTAAAGATGACGTGTAGATATTTTAAAGCATTAATGTGATTTCAGATCTGCAGATGCTCTTAAGGAAGTGGGGGGCGATGTGATCAAAAACATGTAAACGCTCTAAAAGCCAGTGGATGTGCATGGCATCCTACATCATTCATCAAATGTAATTTGTTAGCAGCCCACAACATAAATCATGCCACTGCCCTAGTTTGCTGTGTGTGTGTGTGTGTGTGTGTGTGTGTGAGAGAGAGAGAGAGAGAGAGCACAGCAAGAAATAAGATAGACAAAGAAAAAGGGATGAGAGACAAAGCAAGAGGGTATAATTGTGTGTTTGTATGTGTGTGTGTGCGCACGTGTGCGTGTGTCTAGTGGTGACAGGGTGCTTATTTGAAGAAACAAATTTCTAGAATTTCTATTTTCTTTTCTTTAATCCAGCTGTAGTTTGAATGCAAAATCAAATAACACTCAGACACCTAGAAAACAAACAAACACCAAACCCACACACAAACTCTTGAATCGACTGCAAACAGCCAAAGTACCAAGATACAGGACACGAACTCTAAACACATTTTATCTACCAATAACAGAAGCCAAATCACCATAAGCATTGAGGTACTGGTCATTAAGTTTCCTGTGTTCCTAACATCCTTAGGTCAGCCTCACTCACCTTTCTTATCCCCGAAGAAGAGGGTTTGCTGTGCTGGGTTTGACCACTGGAGGGAGGTGTTGTCATTATGATCCACGCGACAGGTCAAGTTGGCCGTCCCTCCCTCTGTCACCGTCACATTCTGGACAATCGGGAACTGGCCTTGGGCTCCTGGGAAACGGGCACAATGAGAAAAGCAGATTGTGGTCAGTTGTGCACACAAAGTGGCCTCAGAGAAAAAAAAAAAGCTTTACTGTTCCTGAGTATCAGAGCAACACCGTATCAGCCTCCATCATCACGAAGGAGCGTCAACGGAGTCTGAAGAGTATGGAGATTCTAATATACCCCAAACAGTTGTTTTGGTAGTGCAACAGAATGAGCTTCTTCAGAAAATTGGTCAAAATCCTGCTCTGGAAATCAGTACCAGTGATTTAAGGAATGTAAGGAACAAGAGAAAGCTTAATTGTGGTACATGAGGAATCCAGGTTGTGCTACCTCCCAAGAAGTATGACAACATGTTCCCTAGTGACAAAAAGGCAAAGCAGTTGGCTTTAGACTTGGAAGTTAAGCGTGTAGCTAATTTCAGTTAGCCTTTGTCTCTTACCGAACACATTGAGGCCGTGTGTAGGGAGCTGACTGTCTCCTAAGTGCCCTTGAGCAAGGTAGATTGGCCTGGTCTACATTAGTGTAGCATAGAAAGTAAAAGAAAAAAAATATATCTTGGAAATTGAAGCACAACGAATAGCTCGCAGTGGGTGTCCATGAAGCGACTAAATAATGATAAAAACAATCCATCAAGGTCAGTCCCTGAGACGCAAGGTGTCAAGTTTTAACGAGAGAAGTGAGTAAAGCTTTAGCTCAGTTAAGAAATTATTCACAAACTGACATCTTCTGCGGCACCCCAGGGTTGGAGAACCCAATAATAAATGACCTTGCACCGAAGAGGAATGCAGAGAGGAGAGATAATGAAAATGTGTGCATATATAAAGGAGACCCGAGAGAATAAGTGATAGATGAATAATCCATGTGTATTTATAGTGTGGCAATGATGCGTCTCATGCCACAGGTCAACATCTACGCTGCAGCCAGTGTGTAACAAGCAACCAGGACAGGTGATGGGAGATCACACTGAGACAATGAGGAGTAGGCAATAATAAAAGAGAGAGAGAGAGAGAGAGAGAGAGAGAGACAGACAGTGAGCGAGAGAAGGACCGTCATACACATCAACGGCACAAAAAACTTAAAGTACAAAACTGTAGTTGACTTTGGGGACACGCTTTTGAGACCTGACTCTAGAAGTGCTCTCTAAAACACAACAGAGCATGCTG
>JAOTRN010000008.1:4550433-4562942 GCA_028566695.1 Bagroides melapterus | reverse complement strand
CACAAAGAGATTTTACCCACATTGTGTTTCACAGAGATGTACAGGTTTTTATTATTATTATTATTATTATTATTATTATTATTATTTGTTATTTTCAAAGGCAGACTCTATATAGGAGAACTCTGATGAATTCAGATCCTGTATTTACGTACTTTATTACTTTCCTAACTCTTTAATAGAATACTTCACCATTTCTTTAAATAATCGCTGTCTGTCTGTGAATGCATGATTAGTAGTAGAAAATAATTTCAATATCTTTCCCGGTGCCACAGACTGCTGTTATTAATGAGTGCTGGAAAGGGCAGCTGTTCTGGCAGTCAATAAATATCCTGACAAAAAAAAACATTTTTGTAAACAGTTTTCATGAATCAAGGTATTTGTAAATTTAAGGCTCCTATTAGACGTTGCTCTTTCAGAAAGAGGACTTCATTATCACTGTAGTCGACACGGTTCAAATAAAACATGCAGGTCCTGTTGTTTCCATCTGATCACACACAAACTGAGCAAAAACCTCTGAAAACCTCTGGAAAGTAACCGGACCTGCTTTAGTGTAGCTCTGTTGATTCACGTTAGAATACACAGCAACGACTTTGGGAAGACTTTCTGTCAAGAGTCTGTAAAAAAAATCGAGCTGAAATTAGTTGCTAGTTATGAACTCACACGTATAGAGCAAATATTCCAGCTGTTTACTGAGAGAAAAAAACAAAACAAAGCAAAACAAATGCTCTTAGGCTTCCATTGTAAGTAAGTTTCAAGTAATCAGGATTTCTGTTTATTTGTTACTAGATGGAAATGTGTGAAGGTTGTCTGTGGCAATTATGCATATGCAGCAGCTGCAGACAATAGAGATTAGAATATAAAAATAAAAATACTGGAGCATTTCAATAAAGTATTCTTGTATTTTGAAGAAAAAAATTGAACAATTACAAATTGAACATGAAGGAATGACAAAAAGTTTGGATTATAAAAAGGACGTCAGTAGGACAAAAGACTGTGTACATGTCAATATTTACCCATCTCTTTCTCTTTCTCTCTCTCTCTTTCTCTCTCTCTCTCTCTCACACACACACACACACACAGTTTATATACATTCCTCTCCAATCTAATTACGGGAGCGCATATCAAGTGCCTATAGCAAATGAAATGTGGCAGCTCAACTATCTTTTGTCATTTGTCTAATTCATTAGTCGGGGGACGACCGGCCACTATGCTTCGAGTCCACCTTCTTTGCCACGAGCAATATGGTGCTAGAGACAAAGCCAGTGATTTGGTGAATCTCATGAATGGATGGCTGGTACTGTAGGATCCCTCTGTGCTTCTATTTTATGGACAAAATAAATGAAGTACATTTATTTCACATGCACTGGTAAATCTACATTTCTTCCTGCAGAGAAGATAAATGAAAATCAGATCAGTGTCTGCTCTACGGTCGTATCAGACATCCTAAAGGATTCAGAGTTTAAGAAAAATAAGAGAAAGCCCTAGGGAAAACCCTGAGTGGCAATAAAAGAACAAGCCAAGTCAGCAGGGACAGAATGCTTCCTTCGTGACACCCCCCCCTCACATCACCCTAAGCTCTGAGCTTGCTCGGCTCAGCTCCGAGTGCCCTCAGTGGGCCTATGATACTCAGAGAGGTGCTTCTCAGCTCCAAGCCGTCCTGCAGTATGCAGCTAGAGCCTCTTTAATAAGCAGGGCGATAAGAAACCATGAAACCGAGTCTTCTACATCCGGAGTACATCCCTTGGCAGGGGTGTCATAGAGTTTAGCTTACGTTGACATAAAAGCACCAGGGTGATCGGAGAAACGGAAACATTGTGCCAAGCGCACGATGATGTAACTCTCAGGCTATGGGAGAAGAAGGTCACAGCCCTGCTTTATTGTCTGCTTGAATGCCGGTAGCCATTTTGTCTCAACTGTTTACTGGTTGAAGAGGACTTTATCTAACTGCTGAAGAAAGCACTTCAAAGTACAGGCATTTATAAGCACTTCAAAGTATATAGCACAGCAAAGTATAGACCTTTATAAGCCAAACAGGTTCTGATATTAAACGCCATTACAGTGAAGCCATTCTGAAGGCCAACAAATAACCTACTGGCTTTGAAGAAGTATGTCTTAAATATTTTTAAAATACAAATCTGTACAGTGCAAAAAATGACTTTCTTACTTAGTAGATTTGTCTTGATTTCAGTAGAAATCTGACAATGGGGTAAGGAAAAAAAATCTTGAAATCAGTTTACTTTTTCTTAAAAGACTAAATTCAAGAAAGATTCAAGAAAAATAATTCTTACCCCATTGGCAGATTTCTTTGCTTGTCTTAAGCACAAATTTACTTAAATTTGATATTTTTTGTCTGAACACTAGACTTATTTTCTTAGGTCATTTTGCTCATTAAGAAAACGCATCTTGATTTAAGAATTTTTAGATATTTCTACTGAAATCAAGACAAAGATTCTTAGTAAGTAAGTCATTTTTTTGCAGTGTATCAGTGACTGAGTACCAAATCTCACATGGAACTGCTGTATAATCACAAAGACTGAGCTGTGTTCTTCCCAGGATTCCTATTCACAATATGATTCCCTCCAGGACTTTGCAATTTTGCAAATGAACACAAAATCAAATTATCCATGTTATGTCCATGTCGCCTGACATCACGATGCTCAGTCAGCCAAAGCACTCTTTGAGTCATGTGTCTAACATGAGCTCAGCTATCATAGAAAGCATTCATGTCTTCAGTGGTAGTGGTTTAAAAGAGAAATCCTGTGGGAAAAAAAAAAACCTGCTGCAAAATCAAGGATTTTGGGCAATGACGATCTAAAACCCAGGAGAAACTGCGATATGATGATACTGCACGTCCTTTCAACACACTTAGCACTGTTTTACGTTGTATTTTATAGTGTAGAATCATGCTTTAAAATATCCCATGTCACCCTGAAGATACTGGGGGAAGATCTTTTTACTCACAAGGTTTCTTGTTCATGTTCATCTCAGTAGTTTTTTTTTCTTTTCCGCCATTTCCGCCAGCTTGCTTATTAGGGATCTAAATCTACATCCAGGCTTCTATAAAGCTGCTTTGTGACAATGCCTATTGTTTAAAGTGCTATGCAATAAATCTGAACTGAATGGAATTAAACTAATCCAGTATTTATGCGGAGCAGCACAGCATCCGGGACCAAACGTGTGACATATCTGCCACAAAGGACTTAATGTTAGCTCATCATTATAACGGATGTCACAGCAGTCTTCTGAACCCCTTCGTTCGAAATGAGTGACACCACCTGTTGTGTCAATTAATTGAGGTTGAAGAGATCACGGATTTAACATGATTTGTAGCAGAAAGCAGGACTTTCACCTTGAGAAATCAGTTTTGACAGCCCTTGAGTGACTGAGAATCCAGAACGAGAGAGAAATAAATGATGTAATTTATCCAATTGGGTTAAATTTTCTTCATGCCCTTTAAATGGCAGTTTTACCTGATGTTTGGTCACCCTGCCTCTGATCTATAGATGTCACATCATGCCTTGCCTGACTAGTCCAATTAGCTGCACATCGTTAATTTTTAATGGAAGCGAACAGGACGAGGTCACACAAAGTCACGGAGGAAACAAGTTCGATTTTTTTTAAATGGCATGTGCCCAACGCATATCACCGTCCCACACTTTTACAGCCCCTAGACATCAATCAGGTCCGGCAGCTTCAATTATCCGACCAAATGGAAACCCATTTCTTTCATCATTTCTGATCCCCACCATGGAATAAGGATTTCACAACTAATGTTGGAGGTGCTAATCAAATATAGAATGAAGTCTCTATATGGTATGGAGCCTGCGTGCAATTCAAAGCTCCAGGAATAGTAATGCCTAGAAATTTTTTATTTTTCATTTCCCCAAGCAGATTATTTTCATTAAAAATTTTCTGTGACTTCTGTGTGACTTTTACATTCAAAAAGTTCACTTGCATATACAGAGACAAATATGGCCAAGCTCTGAGAAAGCCTCACTGGAAAAAAAACAGGTAATGTCTATTTTTGTCTCATACTGCTGCTGTCTTAAATTGGCCAGGCATGCATAAACCAACAGGCACTAGTTCTTACAACAGAAAGCATCAAAAGCCATTTTACAGTGTTCCACCCATTAGCATCTGCATTGTGCTCGCTATTTTCAGCTTAAACAAGAGCACACCGATTCATACGATCCTTTTTCCCTCCACCCATAGCTCAGCTTATAGACACACGTTAAGATTCTCTGCCATTCGGTTTCACAGAGGCTGTGAGCAGAAATAATGGCCATTTTTTTAGTTGTCTGCTTTTGAGCTTTGAGCGTAGGAGTATGTGTGTGTGTGTGTGTGTGTGTCTGATAAAATGGGTCATGGTAAGTGATCCCTTCACCAGCTCTGACAGATTCCCTAATCAGACGGAGCAGTTTTTATATCATAGGCTGTGGACAATGTCTATAATTAGAGCTCTGCACTCCGACTTGCCTCATAGGCATCCCTAAATGAGGAAAAAGACGAGCTCCGTCTCCCCCACGCTAGCCTGTATAACACTCATCTGGATGGCCATTATGAAGCTAGGGGGTGCATTAATCAAAACATCTGACATGCTGTTTTCTTCGCTCAGACCATAACAATGATAAACATCTGATTAACTGGGACATGAGAGTCACATATTTTGGTATTATCTATGGGACAGAGAAATCTGAACCAAAATGCTAAATATGCTGTTGGTTTTGAAAAGCAGGCGCAAGACTAGGGACAGTTTGAGTTGTGAATTCCTGCTTTATTACAGTCTGTCTGCTTATCAATCACTGAATCACTCCAATTCATTGTTTTTATGACTGTACCTGAGCAGAGTGTACCAGAGCAGAGAATTCCAGGTATATTTTAGAGAGATGCATAAAAACAAGCAGTTACTGGATCTATTTAATGATAAAGTGCTTATTTTTCACTGAACTGACCCAAACAGAACAGGGAAAAGCACAGGCAGAAAAACAAACAAACAAAGAAACAAGCCAAAATCCTGCTAGCTCAAAGATTTGCTAGTTTAGCTCATTATAGACACACTGATTCTCCTTGATATCGCTTGGGGAAAACCATGTGACAAAAATATAAATCTGTGAAAGTATGGTAGCTAAGTCTGACATAGGAGGTTGCTACATTTGAAGTATACTTCTGATACATAGCAGGTAGTTACAGGTGAAGTAAGCAAGAAGCTAATTCTGAGGTAAAGCATGACGCTAGATCTGAGGTAAAGCATGATGCTAGATCTGAGGTAAATCATGAAGCTAATTCAAAGGTAATAACATATAACTTCTGAGCTAAATCATGTAGCTACATCTGAAGTAAATCATGTAGCTAATTCAGAGGTAATGACATATAACTTCTTCTGAGGTAAAGCTTGTAGCTTCTTCTGAGGTAAAGTGTATAGCCACTTCTGAAATGAAACACACAGAAGTAAAGGAGGTAGTTATTTCTTATGTAAACCAGGTAACTGTTACGTTCCAATATTGTGGGGTCACCTGTTGCCCTACACCAGAGATAACTAAAGAGATTAACATTAGTCTGTAAAAATTATTTTTACAAAAAGCTGAAAAATTATAAATAATAAATGTGCATATGTGTGTGTTTGTGTGTGTGTTTGTGTGTGCATCTGATCCATGTGTGCTTCTCAAAGCTGATTGTGCCTTGCTGTGCTGCTCAGGGATGAAGCACCCGAGTCCTAATCCACATCAAACACTGCAAGAAGAAGGAGGAAAGCTCCAGGGCAGCCTGGCTGCTATGCACTAAGCTGAATATAAACCTGCCTGTCTCCCTCTCAGGCTTCAACCAAAAACCCAATTGCACCAAGGTCTAATGTGGAAGGAGAGAGGAAGGCAACAGTTTGTTCAGATGCCAAAGAGGTTCTCAGTCTTGGCAGGAAGGAAATTAAGGCAGCAAACAGATCTGTCTTCAATAAACAGAATGTTTCTCCATTGAGCCGAGTAAGGCTGGGGAGAATACAGGTGCTTTACTCAGTTTTTCAGCTGAAGCCATTGTGATATAAAGCAAACGTGAGATTTTGAGATGGTGTGAGCTTTGAAGGAGAAAACAGTAGAAAACAGGAGGGGGGAGTCAAAGTTGATCAGACAACAAATATCACTGAAAATACCTAAAAATATTTTATTGATGATATATGTGTGTGTATGTGTGTGTACACATCTTCACACCCAAAGGAGCTGTAAGCCAGTCCGTGATGAGACGGCAGGGCTCAGGCATTTCGAGAGGACAGCCGGTGTGAGATCTTCCACCTCATCACCACCTCCCCCTGACTTAATTAAGGATTTTTCTATAGCATGGGACAGATGTCGGTCTGCTCCCTCGCAGAGAACTCAATCAATTAGCGGCCTGCGCCACACACCACTGAGCATCATCAATTTCCTATTATGACGTGCCACATTTCTGTCAATCAAAAACAGATTGCCTGCTGAAATCACATACCCTGACACGGCACATGATTTTCTCCCCCCTGTCCTGTGGATTGCTTAACTTCAACAATCATCTTCTTCCCGTATCCTTTTAAACCATCTACGTCTGGGTGACACTGGTAACAGAAACTGCATTACAAGGCAGGAAGTCCAACCCCCCCTCGCTCTTGCCTTCTCTGGCCTCCTCACGTACACACTCGACTGAGTTATTGCACTGAAATCCCCATGGACCATTCCAAATGAAAGCTCTATATCTTTCTGTGTCACGCTGGACCGGGAGCAGACTTTTTGCTCTGCACCACATGAGCTGAGCAACAGGGGCAGTCGAGCTTTAAAAAGCTATCGCTCTTTTTCTCTAGCGTCCATTCCCAGCACACAGGCAAGACAAGATCATAACTATGAGGGGGATGCACTAAAATCACCACTAAAAGATGTAAATGTACAGTATCTCTCAAAGAGTCATCTGAAATCCACAGGAGTCGATCAGCTTCCTAGTGCTAATTGCTTTTGTTTATGGAGCTAATGCTAGTTATGGACCATTTTCTTCCTGACAGGGGTGACAGGGATGTGATAAGGCGTCTTAAAGAAGCACGGCCTGTCACTGTGGCAAGTGTGAAGTGCTGTCATTAGCTCTTAATACTCGGCGTCATTTACAGACAGTCATAAACAGCGCCGGCCTAATCAAATGGAAATGAGCGCTTCCTGTGAAGGCCAGAGACACACTGTCAGTGACAAGTGGAAATTTGGAGGAGCGATACCCTGGAGACTCAGCGTGTCACCGTGCATATTCATCCACTGTAATTAAGAAATCCGCCCATCCAAACACTGCTCTTAATAATCTCGGGGGACGCAGAAATGGAGATTATTCACTGTAGCGAAACAATGATCCTTAAATTGATCTCTAAGATATTAGCATTGCTCTGCTTGTATTCAAAAAGCCACCTCAAACAGCAGCTTGTACATTTTATGACAGACAGTGCATTAAGACTGTCCTGAATCAATATGCACACTCACCTCTGTGGTAATGAGAGGTAATGGATCTTCTAGTGAAATATGGCTTCATGAAACACTAATTCTGCACATTAAAATGGATTCACACAGCTACTGAGAAGTTTTATTGACATGTGCTGCTATTATTTCTTTGTCTGTCGCTTGGTTATGTTTCCACTATATACATTTTTTTTTTTACATGGAAATGTAACCTGTGAATTTTGCTGCCTAGATTTTATACACACACAATGTTTTACAAAGGACAAAAGTAGGATTGTTCTGAATGAAGGACGTTCTAACACTGCAAAACACCGTCCTGCTTACCACACCTTACTATTCTATAGGTCTCACAATCACAGAGGAAGGATGTGGAATGGGGAAATTGTAGCTTCGTGGTTAAGGTATTGGAGTCCTGTCTGGAAGGTTGTGAGATTGTAAGCTGCTACTGTTGGGAACCTGAGCAAGGCCCTTAACTCTCAATATCTACATTGCTCTAGATAAGGTTGTCTGCCAAATAATGTAATGTTAAAATGCAGTTATTTGAATGCCATTTCAATCCAACTTTATTTCCATAGAGCTTTTACCAATGGACATTGTCTCAAAGCAGCTTTACAGAAATGCAAAAATAGAATAAAAATGACGATGTTTAAAAATTTCCTTTATATTCATCTCTAATGAGCAAATTGATTTATTATAGATTTATCATGATTTTGATATAAATTCCTTTAAATATGGATTGGCGATATTGCAATATTGAACTCTTAGTTCACAATTAATGAAGATCTCAGCATCCAGCCATTTATCATTAAACACATACCAGTACTCCAACAGAAAAATGACCAATTGATACCAAAATACCAATACCCAAGCAGACAAAAAGCATGATGGGATTATGAAATCGGTTTTACCCACTCTATAGCAACTGGTTTACCCAATAAGCTGATAATGTGATAACGCCTCACATTGCTGCCTTACAGCCTCACCTTTCGATCCTGCGTTTGGGTTAATGTCTGTGTGGAGTATCTCATATATTCTTTCTGTGCGGTTTCCTCCAGGGATTGGCTACTGTCCAACAAACAACAGAATAGGATTTGACCCCAGCTGTCCAAGTGGGTGCATGTGTTCTGCAATGAACTGACATCCCATCAAGCATACAGTATATTCCCACCATGTCTCTGACCAGGAAGTTATATTCCGCCATATGACTATTTAATCAGAAAGGCCACCATAAGCTGTATTTGTTTTGCTATCCATTAACCAAATATACAACTCATCATTGTGTTCATATAAAACAGTATCCTTAATAACTCATGATTGAGTGTCAGAGACAAGGAGCAGAGATCGTCCTAGCAAAGGATGTCAGTTATTGTGTATGAAAATGAAAACGCTGCTCCCTGTTCGAGGTCACCAGTACAAAACATCATAACATCTACATATTTCATTTGGCACCATTTTTACTCCGGATGCCCTTCCTGACAAAACTCTCACATTTGATCCAGGTTTGGGACAAGTGCTGAGAGTTAACCCCTCAGTGGCTGGGTTAAGTCACTGCCAAACAATCAAACCAAGGCCATGATAGTGAGAGCGCAGGATCCTGCTGCTGGACCACCAGGGAACTGATATTACACTAATATAATACGTGTAATTCCTCCAGTCTATGGAAGGATCAGTTCTGAAAAATGTGCAATGCGCTTCATTGTTTATAAACAGGAAAACAGATCTGACACCACATCTGTGCATTTCTATATGATACAGGAGTGATCTCATCCAAAACTGCACACACCTACACACACCTAATTCTAACTCAACAACGTGGATCCTTCTGTAGAGCAAAGGAGAAGCGGAAACTGCTGTTGGCTTGAAAATTCTGAAGTGTCTAATTTAGCCACCCACTCTCTCACTCTTACTTGTTGAGCCAAGGCAATGTGATTTGAACAAACACCTGAAAAAAAAAATCTATTCTATACTTTGACATGTGGGCAGGTTGTAGATGTTCAGATGTTGGTCAGCTGCCTGGAAGGTTATGAGTTCAAATCCCAGAACCACCAAGCTGCCAATGCTGGTCTCTTGAGCACGGCCCTTAACCCTCAACTGCTGTAATGTAAATGTTACACTACGGTTTCCCTTGAAATAGGCCAAATGGACAGTGAATCTGTCTGGCCAGTGTATGAGTTCACATCTGCAGCTCTGACATTCAATTGCCATGAAATATGGCATCACTGGCAGGTTTGTGCCACTGTGTCCTCTTGCTGCCTCTCGTTATGCATCTCCTTTTCACCCTCAGCTCTCTCAGATGGAGAGTGTGCCCCAAGGTGACAGCAAAGATGCTTGCCTGCTTGCCAACTTGTCTCACAGGGATGGTACGATTCCATGAATTACAGAGCAGGTAATTATTACTAAACTGAGGTATTTTTAGCTGATAATTAGCTACTATTCATACAGCAAGAACAGCATGGTAGTGATCTATCAGTGCAGTAAATATGGAAACTGACATAGTGTGTGTGTGTGTGTGTGTGTATGAGAAAGAGAAAGAGAGAGAGAGAGAGAACATGCAATTTTAGACAAAGTACAAAACAGAAACAGGACAGAGCCAAGCATGAAGGAAAATAGGAAGGATGAGTGACCTGGAAAATTCCTTGAAAAACACATCAGGTGTACATTACATTTATGACTTATAATGATCACCAGATTTCTGAATAAACCTGAAATTAATCATTGCTCTATTTCATTTTAAAATCTGATCCAGCAGCATCTGTGATTAAATAATTACATAATTTCATCATCCTGGTGCCATGCGAGTACGCATTTTGCAACGTGCGCATTTCTGTTTGTGACAATGTGGCTCGTTTCTTATCACTGGCATTCGATAGTAACATCTGTGTGGCCAGATGCATCCTCATCGTATACTGCAAAGAGACAAGGCTAAATACAGATATCGAATATATGGCACACTGTCTTGTTACACACTGCGTTTGGAATGCTTGAACAAAAAACACACAAACACACAGACGTGCTCAGCGTGCTCTCCGAGCACTTCAAAAGGTCAATCTGTTCCTGAGATAAGACTTTGCTTTTGTTCGTGCCACTACAATTGAAGAGAGCCTATCTGTCTTTTGGGTGAGTTCAAAATAATCTCTCTTATTTTTTTCTGCTGCTGCCTGCTGTGAACAAGAGAGGTAGAGGAAGAGGTGGAGAGAGGAAATGTAATATGAATGTGATAAGCGAGTAGCTAATTATTGCAAACAAAGTGAGCTGTGATGAAGGGCATGACTCCTCCTCTGCAGGTATGTTTGCGTGCACGTGTGTGTGTAGTCCTGATAAAAGCTCCCTTGCTGCATCAATATGACTAATGCTCATAAAACAGTCAGTGTGCTCAAACCGGAGTCAGCTGTAGGAAAGCACCCGTCTCAGTACGCACTTGGGAGAGCGAGTGACTCCAGCGATCTTCCTTTTGATCCAAAACCAATTAACACGGCTGTAGATGAGGCCTAATGTTAGGAGTTCTTTAGCCTTGTTGCTAACAGCCATTATAATGCCCTCACAGAGGGTCAGTGATTCAAACTGGCAGGTCAGTGTGACCTAAAAGGGACATTAAACCTCCATACCAACACCCACATGACAATAAAATGTATTACATGGAATACTTTTTATTTTTTATTATTTATTCTGTTATTTACAAAACATCTTAACTTTGAAAAATGCTCATTAGGTCAAAAAGTGTAGTAGTAGTGAGTAGTGAGTAGTGGGGAGGACTTTTAAGAGGCTTAAGAGTTTCTTTAGTAGAGGAGAAAATGGCTGAAAGGTGAAAAGGGAGAAGAAATATATTGTATACAATATTTAATAATAATATTGAGTTAATAAAATGCTACAGATTAGATCGTGTAGGGATTATTTTTTGTGACCAATCATATCAAAGAAAACATCTCTGACACAGCGGATAATATAATATATTTTCTCTGCCGCTATGTCATTTAGAGATACGCTAACATCTCCGAATACCAGAGCGACAGAAATGATATAATTTGACGCTATGAGACTGACATGATATAACCTCAAATATCTTAACATAGAGACAAAGTGTTTTTTAATTTTATTGGACAACCAATCACAGTCTTCGAAAGAGCGTGTCATACCTAGTAAGAGGGTTAGCCCCGCCTCCTCTCTAAGATAAAAGTCGTTGTATTTTCCTTGCTCTGTGAGTTGCTCTGTGATTGATCCTGAATCACTCCGAAGCTAAGATTCCTAGTTAGAAACATTTAAGATAAATTAGGAGCTCTCTGAGATCATTCTTAATATATTTATGAATATGGCTCTGGACTATACACTCATGACTGATATCTAAAGTCTTACTAACCATCCAGATTGTTCTTTGTTACTTCTCTAACTTGCCCTTGTCTGCCCTTGTCTGTGTTTTTAATTATTTGATGATGAACTGATTTTTATCCTCGTTACTGTAAGATGGATCCTTAACACACTTCTCTATTCTGTGCTTTACAGTTGTAAGTGCTAAGGTGTGCCCAGCTTTCACTAACCTTCCCTCATTTCAGTAAGGACAGAAGTCTCTCCGGCCGGAGCAGCTAATTGTTCACAAATCTGACTTGCGTCGAGTGTGTTTGCCTAACCCGCTGTGTTTACTGTGTGCTGTAGCGCGGATCCCCACAAAATCTGTCTGCGCTTTGGCAGCCACCCCGGAGCAAGCATCTGTCAAAACAAATGCTTCTTGCGTTGGCAATAAATAAATGAAAGAATAAATGAATAAATGAATAGATGATCCTGGGAGGAAGACACAAAACAGCATTGGGGAAAAAAAAAAGAACTATCCAATGTCACTGCTGAATCAAATAAATGTTAAAGCAAATTTAAACAGACTGATGTAATTTACAGGATTCAATCCTTATAAAGTAGAAAAAAACGTGCTGTTGTGAATAGAAACAAAAGCCTGAGATCCTAATTCAGTGAATTTATTCAGGTGAAAGAGATATGTAAATGAAATAGTACTGCAGAAATAAAATGCAGATGCAGTGTTTATAAAACCTTGTGAAGAATATTGAAATATGCAAT
>JAOTRN010000008.1:4509100-4519100 GCA_028566695.1 Bagroides melapterus | reverse complement strand
GGAGCGACGCAGCTTACGAGAGCCACAATTTTCTTTCCTTTCATTTGTTTGTCTTTCATTTAATTTTATTATATTAAAAGCATCCTGTTTTAGTCTCGCAGTGTCAAATGCATACTAAGACTTTAACCTTAATCTTTTCTATCTTCCGAGACTATGCTGACAGCAGATCTAAAAAAACATCAGGAGACGCTGCATTACAGTAGCTTGCTTGTACACGAGGAAAAATTCAGAAAAAAAAAAAAAAAAAAACATGTTCGGAACAAAGGTGAATAAGGTCCTGCTTTGTCTGGGCACATAGACTCAGCCTCGCAGGAGCACAGGAGTCAAGCTCAAGGGACTGAAATCAAACGTTACACTAGTGAAGAAAGAAGAACTGCTCAAAGAATTACCAGAGCACACAGATGCTGCACAAAGACCAGTGTCTGAAAGCTAGAAGCAAGGTTCGGTCAGCACGTAGTTAATATTAAAGCATACTGGCCTTGCTGTGGGGAGCAAACAGAAACTAATATTTGTTTCGGTGTGTCCAGCCACAGTGCACAGTCGAGGAGGATCTCTTATCTCATCTCCAGTCTTGATACAAAAATAAATAAATAAATAAAATGATCATGGATCTTGACCCATAATATTGGTTCACATGTTTCATGAGTTTTTTTGGGGTTAGTTGATAATGAGATCCAACATGTAGGAAGCAGGATCTTGAAACAGATGAAGAGAATGCCTTCGATTATTTTACTACACAGAAAATTAGACAGTAATGAGTTAGACATAAAACTGTGGGAGAGTATTTTTAAATTAGACTACAGTCAGTGTTTAAGGTTACTGGATAGCAGTGTAATGTTTTGCGGTTCATGCACTGGGTGTTGAGGAGCCTGATTTAACTCCCCCTGGTGTTGTTGGTCTACATCTTTGCTGCACCCAGTTGCATTATCATTGACCTTTGTGAGGGAGGTTTGTTTTTTTTAACCTACCTTTATCCTTCCTAGTCATTTTATTTTATTAAATGTTTTTTTTAATGCTGTAAGGAATTTGCAGAGATTCCAGACTTGGAAGTTGTAGCTGAGAAGATCTACCAAGACCTTGGTGTAGAAGGTCTACCAAGCTGCCTCTCCTGCTCCCCTGAGGCAAATGCTCTAAATGTGTTTACCTTTCTTTTTGGAATTATTTTTTTTACTATAAAATAAAAACTATAAAGGGGTTATTCTTAAAAAAAAAAAAAAAACTCTAGGTAGAAGTTAAATATGTTATTAGAGCTGAAAAATCAACTCCCAAAAAAAGACTTTGTGCTAGAGTTTGTCCGATGGTCACACACGTATACTGAAATGTAGCTGGAATAAACTCAGAGAATTTATTCCAAAGGCCAGGATTTGCTGTGTACCTGCTGAATGCGTGTAATGAACTCAGACTGAAAGGACTTTTACTGACATATATGAGAAGAATATGGCCTGTTTGTACAACACTATAAAATCACAGTAAGGAGAGTGTGAACAATATATCGTAGAGCATGAAAATGGCAGAGAAATGCGTTTATAAATTCAACCAAAACCGTGCTGGTCTTTTTTCATGGATCAAGAAAGTAAAAAATATAGTGATTAACGGATCAGAGAAAATTAGCCAGAGATGATAAAGTAATTAATAGTGAACCGTGAAGGTCAAAGATTTTACTGACATGCACCATTCAGTCAGAGAGAGATGGGGGAGGGAGAGAGAGAGACATTGAGAGAGAGAGAGAGAGACATTGAGAGAGAGAGAGAGAGAGAGAGAGAGAGAGAGAGAGAGAATCAGACTGCATGTGAGAGAAAATGATTTCTCATTTCCTGACTGATGAAAAAGCAGGATAATGAGCCAACCATACAAGCCAAATCATTCGTATTTAAAAATAAATAAATAAATAAAATAATAATCCTGCACTCATTGCACACACACACACACACACACACACACACACACACAGCATTTACATCATTCTATGGACCTCATTAGCCAAAGGGAAATATAATAACGTAAAAAAAAGAAATAAATTAAAAATCTATTTTAAGTCAACATTAAATAAATAAATACTTCATCTAAAATACACCCATCAAGGTATAAAGCACATGCACACACACACACTCACACTCGCACACATTTTACATCATACTAAAGACCTCATTAACCAAGGGGAAATATATATATATGTGTGTGTGAGTGTGTTTGTGTATATTAGTCATTAAATAAATAAAGACTTCATCAAAAATACACCCATCAAGGTATAATGCACACACACTTACAGAAGCTTTAAGAGCTGGTCTATAATCGATGCATGATCTGAAAAAAAGCAGTATTTTGTTCACTTACATGTTGAAGAACATCTAAAGTATATTAAAGGTGAAATCCACTAGATGTCTCAACAAAGACAAAATTCATACATAGCAATGTCTTAAACACACTCTTAAAAAACCCCAAAAAAACATCATTGTTGTCCTAAGCTGAGTCTCATTTTAAAATCTCTACCCGAACATTCAAAAAATATTTACTATGCTAAAAGATCCAGAATGCCGGTACACACAGGATATATGGGACAGCCATCTTGTATGTGTATTCATAGTTAAAAGCAAGTATAATCCTGCCTTAAAGAGCACTTCAAGGACAGCCACTTACACACAGCACGGTGTGGTGTACAGAGGTGCTGAGTTAGCCTAATGTAAGCCGGCACATGGAGATAGCACTAACCCCTCTGAGACGGTGGAGGAAATAAAGAAAAGAACACTATTTCCCTCTGCTTGCTTTTCTCTATCCAGCGTTCTCTCCTGGCTGTCTGTCTCTCTGTGTCTCTAACTGTCAGGGCTACAGAGCACCTCATCACACACACTGCTTGTCTCATCACAGAGCCATGTTGACCCGCTGCTTTCTCTTCGGAGGACGCAGACGTGGACACAGGAACAAATTACACACCTTAACCACAAGTCTCTCAATCACAGTCTTTGTCCCTGTCTGATATACACTTCAATTGCTCCACATAACACACAACTTATGGCACTCTCCCGCACACCTATCATTACACTGTATACACACAATGCGTGAGTGCCAAGGAGAAGAAAGAAATGAGACAGAGCACAAGAAAAAAAAAAAAAAGGTTTCAGGTCATATAGGCTCTTTGTTACTTTCCGTTATGCATTCATAAATTCCAGACATTGATTTTAGGCTACACATCTGAATTGGATGTCTGGCATGTCTGGCAGATATCTCATCATGAATGGCAACTCATCATCTAAAGCTGGCTCTCAGAAAGACCAGGCTGTTATATATCTCTGTAAATGCGTACTCACACCTTGATCTCACCATTTCCTTTGAGAGCTCCTGGAGCTCGGCATCCGAAGAAAAAAAACAAAAACAAAACTTGACGCTGTGGTTCTCAACATATCTCACAAACTTTATTCGAGTCAGGGTTTTGGTGGAGCAGAAGCAGCAAGGTGGAAATACACCAGGAATAGAACGCCGGTCCTTCTTTTGCATCACATAGGTACACCTGGATTGGAGAATTGGACCTAGTGTGTTTTTGTTAGATCAGAGAAATCCAGATTTCCAAAAGAAAAGTCATGTGAATATTAGAAGAACTTTCAAAACACAATATAGACAAAAACGACGACTCGGGATTAAGGATCCTGAAGCACCGATTCTACCTTCTGTATCATATTATAACACACGTTGGTTTCTCCTCATCTTCAATCAAAGGTGATTTTTCAATTGTCCTGTGAGCTTGCTGAGATTCCTGTTCAGTGCTTCATCATCTTCAGGACTTCATCTTGTATATGGTGCAGAATTCTGCAGCCCAAAGTTCCACATTGCTTGTGTTCAGGGTTATATCCTGATGCGTGATTCCCTGTATGGATTTTGCATGTCTCTTTGTGCTTCAGGGCCTGCTTCCGGGTATTCCTGTTTCCTCCCCAGTCCAAAGGCATGTCTTATAGTCATCTGTGTATAGGCAAGTGTGCTCTGTAATGGATTATCACCCCATCCAAAGTGCCTGCCCCTGCCCCAATCCTCTGGGATAAGATCTAGATTCCCTGCAATCCTGTGTAAGCACTATTGCTACAGAAAATTGATGCATGGAAGTTCTCTACTGTGTTCCGTCTACTGACCTGCCATAGATGTGATCTAAAGCCTCGATGTTTACCTACAAACCGCCCACATGAAGTCAACAGTTAAATAAATTTAACACCTCAAGTTTACCTCAAGCTTTTCACTTACAGATCTGCCACCCACCATGACACAAAAAGAAAAAAAATCGACTTTCTCTCTTTTCTCTACTGACATCCAGAGAGTACATTGAACCATCCTGAGCAATCCAAACAACTTTCAAACAAAGACACAAGGTTCAGGTCTTCAATACGTGATTAAAGGTGAAGTCTGATCATTTATCCTTAAGGTTGGTCACAGATCTGGAGTCAGACGCATCCTAGAAACATGTGACGAGAAGCAAATATACCCACAAACACACATCTTCATTCACATCTTTACACAATTTTGTGTCTCCAGTCAACCTATAGCCAAGTAACCTGAGAACTCTACTAAAAAGACTGTGATTGTTCTGGACTGGAAATGATCTCTTACAACGCTCCCAACACAGCATCCGTATCGCTTATTTTCAACAACCGCTCCTCGAAAAAATATCTGGATGATTTATTTCTATTGTAAATTGAAGTTCTCCAATGAGCTCATGTATACCTAATACGATCTAGAAAACTGGATGCGTAGCAGTTCGGGGGAAATGTATTGAAAAGTCAGTTGAAATATTTTTGACATAACATTTCTAATTTAGAGTTACTAATAAAAATGACGTTAAAAAATGTGTGGTAGTACAGTCTGAGAGAGAGAGAGAGAGAGAGAGAGAGATCTGTAATAGCAGGTGTTGGTCTTTCATTACTGCTGCTGAAGTAACTTTTCTTTCAGACTCTTTCCCCAAAATTCTCCCTCTAGCTGCCTGCATGATGTTCTGCAGAACAGCCCCCACAGCTGTCAATCACAGGCTGTGCTTCAATCCCTCGCTCCCCCTCTCACCGTTACAGGCGGACCAGCAGATACGCTAGACAATGCTGCAAAAACTGCATTCATAACTAAACGAAATGTTAAGGTTTAAGGAACAGATCGTTCCCCTCCTTAAGGCGCCTCTGCAGCGCTCTCCCTCCACACAGGAATGTTCCCCTTATGGAACCGTGTGTGCTCGCTTGTCACTACGAGTTTGGGAGAGGAATGTGTACTGTAAACCGTGTTCTGTAAACGTCTGCCTGAATTAATTCTCGAGCGATCCAAACTGTGGCATTTTGGAGCTATGGGAAAACAACTTCGAAAAAAGAACCAGCAGGGGAAAAAAAAAAAAACAGCTCTTAATGATGAGAGAGAGTCTGAAGTTTGCTGTTAAACATGTTCACTATATCACATTCTATAATCAAATAATCAGGAGGTTTGTATTCGTTTCCGATCAAAGCGGCTCTGACGATAGTTTCATCTCCCTAATCGTTCGATTTAACAAAGAAAAATGTTTAATCGTTGATGCTCAGGTTTTCTCTCATAGCACATTTTTTGCGTGAGAACTTGTTCACCACAGGAGAGAAACAGTGCTCTTGGTCAGCGCTATAGACGTTGTGATGATATTCATGATACTTTAATTGAAAAAACTTTTTTATCCCTCAGTAGCAGTATCATATACGGTGGCTCGGTCTCTGACTGATCCCTTCTTTAGCTGGTCGCTAACTTTTGGTGGACAGCCTCCGCTAGGCTGAGAAAAGTCTCGGTTGTGCCTTATTCTTTCCATTTTTGAAATAATGGATTTTATGCTTCCCTGCGGGACGTTCAGAGTTTGAGATTTTTTTTTAACTGAGCCCTGACTGAGGATGGCATGGTGGCACAGCAGGTAGTATTGATGTCCAACAGCTCCAGGGTCCCTGGTTTGATTCTATGCTTTGATTCTTTACACACTGCTTGTGTGAAATTTTAAATGTCCGTCCCCTATGTGTGTGTGTGTGTGTGTGTTCCCTCCAGGTTCTCTAGGTTAACTACTTATAGGGTTTTGTACCAAGGGTGTGTAAACTTTTGTACACTATACTGATGTCCTACAATATACACTGCAAAAAATGACTTACTTACTAAGAATTTATGTCTTGATTTCAGTAGAAATATCTCAAAATTCTTAAAACAAGATGCATTTTCTTGATGAGCAAAATGACCTAAGACAATAAGTCTTCAGACAAAAAATATTAAATTTAGGTGAATTTGTGCTTAATACAAGCAAAGAAATCTGCCAATGGGGTAAGAATTTTTTCGTGAATCTTTCTTGAATTTAGTCTTTAAGAAAAAGTAAATTCAATTCAAGATTTTTTTTACCCCATTGGCAGATTTCTTTGCTTTTCTTAAGCACAAATTCACTTACATTTGATATTTTTTGTCTAAAAACTAGATTTATTGTCTTAGGTCATTTTGCTCATCAAGAAAATGCATCTTGATTTAAGAATTTTTAGATATTTCTACTGAAATCAAGACAAAACTACTAAGTAAGAGAGTCATTTTTTGCAGTATAACAGGTTCTATTGTACAGATTAATGTCATATATACCGTTCAGCAGTATAACATATAAAACCTCTCACAACACAACTTTCTCCAGCTGCTTCCTTTAACACGTACACGTTTATGATGCAAGTTACCCAAATCTGTAATCTTCAGCTCCAGATGCTCGAGGTGTAGCTCATGCTCTTCCACCTGACCTTCCTGTTTCAGACATGCTGTGACGAGGGTAGGCCAGCACTCCTTCGCTCCAGCCACCCGATGCCGTCTGCTGCCTGGTAAGTTGGCATGCAGATCAGTCACCGCTGGAGCAGCACAATATGGCAAATAAATGAAGCTGCAATAACATTACGATGAAGCATGATAGGAAATTTGCAATTTTTTATAGGTAAAATATCCAAACAGAGCAGAGATTCCTGATCAGAATAGTCAAAGGGGTTGTTTATAAAAAGGCGTCGTGTTCTTTTGTCCTAAAAAAAATGTAGTATTTATGATTTTGCCCTAAAGCTTACTTCCTGTTTAACTCTTGTCTACGCCCAAATATAGTCATTGGTTCCCAACATTTTCCCACTTCTCATTCTCTTCTCTAATGTCAGGGTTTTAATTCATCCATCCATAACATCCAACCATTTCTGTGGAGTCTATCCAGATGAACCTGGGGCACAAGACAGAGGACAACCCTGGACAGTGTGCCAGTCTATCACAGGGTACAAACACCTACACACACCCCTGTTCTCACGCTACAGACAATTTTAGAGCTGCTGATCAGACAACACATGTCTGTGGACAGGGCAGAAAACCGGAAGAAACCACTGAAGGACACAGAGAACATGATCCAGACACACACGGAGCAGAGACAGGAGTCGAAACCTCTTAAAGCCCAAAGTCAGGCAAAATTTTTATCCTTTAAACCACCCTTCAATTCAACTGATGTTTTTTATTATATATTATATAACACCATAATTCATAATTCCAGTATTTCTGGTTTTTAATTTAATTCTCAACAATACATCACCCAGGCCTATATATATATATATTTATAAATATATATATATAGATTTAGCGCTTGTGTGTATTCCTGCAACCTTTTTTTTTAAAAAGCACTGACAACAATAACATTTCCAGCGCACTTTTTGTAAAAATAATATAGTGAGGCCAACTGTTATTACGGCAGATGCTTTTAGAACATTGATGGAACTTTTTTTTTTTTTTTTACCATTACAGCTTAACCATCCTGTTGAATGCTTCCTGAAAAAAGCGATACATAATATTTATACAGTAATATTTATACCACAATGCTGATTATTTTTTTTTTAATCCCAGCTCTCCTGACAGTAGTTCAGTCCACAAGGTTTATATTGATGTGCTCTTTTTAATACGTTATCGTTTCTATAGTAACAGATTATACAAGGGCTTAGCATACGCCCTATATAAATGTATTACAAATGTAGAATAGATGAGACGAAGCTATGGTGTAAGGTATGGTGTTTATTTAGCATATTTGCTATCTCAAGATCATTGACATTTATCCTTATATAATTTTTTTCTCTTTATTTTTTATTTTTATTTTTTATTAACTTCAAGAGAGAATAAAGACAAGGCTGATAAGAGGCCAACTCTGTACATCTGAATCAACGGCCCTTTGGCTTACAAATCCAAAGGTTCACATCCGTCTCTAGCTTCCTACAGCTGGGTGAAGGTCAGTTAACTGAATCCAGGATCTCCTAGAAAGATTTAAAGCATCTGCTAGACCTCTCTACAACAGCAAACCGCAGCACCTGCAATCACACCTGACCTGTGGTAAAAACATTACACTCCGAGTCACACACCTCTTTTAGTGCATCTGTGTGTCTATGTGTGTGTCTGAGTGTCGTTTGAGCGTGTTTGGGAAAATAATAAAGACCTTGACAGGGTGTGAGGCGCTGGGGTCCGTGTGGAGTGGGAGTGCATATCAGGACAGAAAGAGACAATCTGTTCGGTTCACGGAGTGCGAATAGCCCTCTGGAGCGCTGTCAGCAGAGCAGCGAGGAACCCACACCGATGTCACCCGCACCGCAGCACACGGACGCCAATGTCACCCCCGTCACAGAGCGAGGACAGCTGTGTTAGGGCCCACGGACAGACAGCAGGCATGTCAACTTTGCACAGGACAGGAGAGCAAAGCCGGAGCCGCTCAAGTCCACTTGAGTCCACCGTGTACATGCCAAAAGTGACTACTGAGAAACAGAGGACATGTCTCAATTCAAAAAAACAGTTCCTTTACCTAGATATACTCTCCAGTGCACAAACAATACTACACACACTTGCAGACAGAGTAGGGTGCCCATCCATCATGCTGTGGGGTAGGTGTCTGATTGAGAGGAGAGTTGAAAGAATGGTGCCACGCGATGCATTAGCATTCAGGCTGCTAGAGCGGTATGGAAATCAGCACAGCATTCACTCTCTAAAGCTGTGCCTCAGAGGACGAAGGAACCCACTCAGCTCTGATCTGCACGTAATAAAATACAGCGAGAATATAAACAAGACCATGTTAGCAATACTAGCAGTGTTAGCTTGTCGAAATGAAGCAGGTTCTTACAGTATAGAACAGAAACGCACACACACACGCAAGCGGACCGTCGTCTCTCTCATGCCTTCTTTAAATTTTGCTTGCGAGTAGACAACGTAACTAGCTAGTTACATCTTGATAGCATTATAGTCTTGGGATCCACCATCCTCTGTCACCTCTTCACCTTTCTGTCTTTCTGTCTTTAATTCAATTCAGGGTTTGATAACGTTTCCAAAGCTATCAACTACAGAGTAAATATTACTGTGAGGATAATGTCACTATCAGTGTTAAAGAAAGCTATTGTACAGTTAGAGTGTCATATGTAATTTTCACTATGTTCAATTATAAACAGAGAGAGAGAGAGAGAGAGAGAGAGAGAGAGAGCATCCTCACACATATACACAAATACAAAAGAGAATGATTGAAGGGTAAGAAGACATCATCAAAAGCCATTGAAAAATGGCTTTAAGTGCTCTCTCTCTCTCTCTCTCTCTCTCTCCATCTCTCCACCTGTTATCTATCCTCATACTGTTTGTGCACTATAATGCAAGGCAGAAGCAGAGTGCCAGGTCTCCTTTGGCCATCTCAGTGGTGATTTGGCTTAATGTCAGAAATGATCAGCAGTATTGGTGCTAATAATCACAAAAGGAGCATGTTTGCTTGCCCATGACACATACACACACACACACACACACACACTCTCTCTCTCTCTCGCTCTCTCTCTCTCACACACACACATACACACGCTCGCTCACACACACGCAAATAAGGAAAGAAATCAAATTTGAGCCAATCTTACCTTACGCTTACACATATACAGACTAATACACACACACAAACACACACACACACACTGGTTACACACTGGTTACACACGTTCGGTCTCACTCCCACAGACAACACTGTTCTTGTCAT
>JAOTRN010000008.1:4469398-4480806 GCA_028566695.1 Bagroides melapterus | reverse complement strand
TGTGTGTGTGTGTGTGTGCTCTCCCGTGCCTGTGGGAATGCTCTTTTGTGCTGCTTGGTTTTTTTTTTCTGTCTCTGTGCTGCTTTGAGTGCCATACAGAAAAGTCTGCTGCCTCTTCATGTCAACTACAGCACGCATCACAAAAGCAATCCCCCAAGTAAATGAAAAAAATACCAGAAATAATTGCAAACCTGAAACCATTTTGCTGTTCACCAGAACACAGACACACACACACACACACACACACACATAAGAAAAATATATATTCTCTTTGTGTACCTTTCAATTTGAGGTGTTATTTTCTTCCATGAAATCCCTTATATAATAATGGTGAGTGAGACATGGTCCATCCTTTGGGTTTCAGCTGAATATCCAGCTGTTTGAAGTTTCAAAAGAAAATCCTGTTCTTTTTCTCTCTCATCTCCTGCCCTAACCCCAATCAGTAACAAGGGCCAGCAGGAACAAAAAAGTGTAGGCTTTTGTGAAAGTAGCTGTGAACACACGCTTATGTAACAGAAAACAATACAGTAAACACACTTATTCTCACACTTCCTTCTCACAATTTTCTGTACAGGCCAAACTGATCAGCAGGTTTGCCAAATGACTACTACTCTAAACGATACCAACGCTCGGGATTGCGAGCTTCTTACTTGTATGTGGGAGTGAGCAAGCTGTCAGATATGAAGCTTGCTGTATCAATCAAAAACACTTTCGCGGACCTGCAACGTGCAACGCTTTTACAACTTTCATCCTTAGTAACTGACTGGGTTTTAAATCAGGCCGCTGCTTTGTCGAGCGATAGAACGAAATTGTCAAATAAAAGTGAGCCGCACTATCAAACGGTCATGCGCACATCTCGATTTGAGACCAAATGTAAACTAGAAAGATGAAGCTGATGTTCAGGAACTGTCCAAAGCCGAATTCCCACGCCATGCTGACAGTCGTGTTTTTCCCTGCAGTGTTTTCTGTCACGTGCTATCCCTTTCTGTTATTCATTTGTAATACTGCAAGATCATTGAAACGATACAGAAAGGAAACAGGAAGCAATGTCAGACATTTGACCTTGATGTGACCTTGAACCTGTTTGAATCAACTCCAAAATCCAATCCGTAATTTCCTGGTTTGACTGATAATTCCATAGAAGTCCTACGAATGTTTCTTTTTTCTTGAGATATTGAGAAGCATATGTCTGGAACACATACTGTAGATGTATGGACAACCAAAAAAACCCAGATATGGCTAATTGGAGCACTAAAGAGACTCAAGAGCAATTAGGTTACACATCCTGAACGCAGAAACCACTTTAAATCATTATAGTATATATGGTAAAACATGTAGGATTCTCAAGATATTTTCATGTATAACATATCTTGAGAATATCCCATTCCCTGTTGGCTCCAGAGCTTCCTCAAGAGACACAGTTGCACGACAGATTTATAGCCATGAACTCGTAACTTCAGAGGTGTTTTGCCTACACACAGGGAATAACAATGAGAACAAAATGATCGAAGGTGTGGATCTCGAGAGTGCTTGCTGTCAAAAGAGCAATAATACGCTGGCTTGAAAGCGAGGTAATGTGAGCAATTTAGCAAAACACCTGTTGACCAAGCACAAAATAAATCACCAGAAACGAACGGTCTTATCGAAGGTGACGCTCCAAGTCCTGCTTCCCTCACAGTCTTTTAAAATCAACCACTTTAAGAGCGCTGTAGCAAGCAAATACAGGCTATGAGAGGCTAATGAAATGATTGCAAAGTGGCTGACACGTGACAGCAACTTCCACTAGACTGAAAGTGAATGTTTAGAAATACAATCATACATGGAATTGAATGGTTTTTAAAATTCATTCATAATGGTCTTGTCTCTGGTCTCAAACAAATGCCCCATAAACTGCAGTTTTGTTTACATTTACATCCAAGGCATTTTTAAAGACTCCTTTATCCAGAACAATTAGATTTACTTTATATATACAACTCAGCAGCAAAGAGTTAAGAGCCTTTGCTTACAAGCCCAGGAGTGGCAGCTTGGTGGTCCTTGGATTAATAATCAGTAGTCCAACGTCTTCTCCAGACTTTGCCTTCATTTGTCAAAGACTGTCAAAAAGTCTCTACACAGTCCTCCCTAGTGGATAGAGCACGCTAAAACGCTAACAGTTTCTTGATGCGTGAAAAAAAAACTACTTTCCACCTACTGAAATCATCTTAAGATGCTCAGAACGCGTCTTCACGGATGTCATATTCCGTTACAAGCGATACTATAGAAAAAAAAAAATAATTGGCAGCATTTCATGAGACATTAGGCACTAATTTACAAACTTGCACAGCTTAACAACAGCAACAAAATATGTGGAAGCTGTTTTACTAACTGAAAATAGCATGTTCTACCTTCAAGAGTAAAAGGCTCCTGGTGTCTCGCTGTTCTGTGTGCAAAATAATACAAAAGAACAGCTAGTATTACATTAGCACAAGTCCATTTCAGCTGGGTGAAAGGCAAAATATTATTAATACGTTTAAGAAAGTTCGTCAAGATTTTCAAAATGAACACAAGAACTCTTGATGACATAATAGAGTACTTTGGAGAAAACGGGTTTGATCTTACTGACTGCACATTTACGCCTACGATGCTAACAGCATTTACATCCCTTAAAGGTTTTTTCTTTACATTTCAACACGTCTCGCAGTGTTCAACCGCTGCTATACCGCATGTGCGGCTATTAGCTTCGAGTTGACATTTCACTTCACGGAGTGTCTTAGGGATCTGAGCTCACTGTGCACTGCTATAAAAAACAAATCAGTTTTCTACTGCAACGTTGCACATGACATAATTCACCCAAGTTTTCTTTTATAAATCACATGCATGGTGTAGTGCTTGTTAATTGGGAACGGAGGAAAATCGTGGCTCAACAGTGATTTAAACCTTGGTATGGGGCAACTGTAGGCTTCACTGAGTTTTACTGGAAGCTAGAATGGAAGCTAAGGAGGTGATGGCAGTGGCAGGTGTACATGCTAATTATTTCCTTTTATCCAACCTGTGCCATTTAAACAAACTCCATTTTGTTTGTCTATCTCTGCTAGGCTGACAGACTCAGCCACTTGCTTTAATTATGCCTTTGCTTCCTGCTGTTTACTCTCACTCTGATTGAAGATCATTTACTTTAACACATACACACATACATGTGCACACACCTGCATACAGTAGAGTACGTGTCGCACGTGAGGAATTAAAGATGGCAGGATGTAGCCCACCACAACGATACTAACCTCTAATGGGTATTTATTTTACACAATAAATGTTAGTTAGGTCTAAAATGCATAGCCTACAGATGAACTTGTGCCAAGTGTGGCTAGAATGGACAATAATTAGGATGGATATGTATCCTGGGGCAAATGGAGCTGGCAATGAAACACAGAAGAGAAAGAAGGGATGGATCACTCCCTTGTTCCCTTTTCCTGCACCTGGGCTCGGTTAGGGTGAAGATGCAGCATCTCCTTATATGTTAGACACATCATCATGTTTCAAGCTGCCTCAGCTGCTGATTGAAGCAGTGCACCTCCAGACATGTGTGCATCTGGATGGTTAAACTTGATATCCACAAGGGGGGAATTATAGCGGTTGAAAAAACACCGGCTGACAGGAGGTGGTATGGATTTGCGATAAGCGATACCGCAGCGACTCTTCTAGCACCCATGTTGTCTTAAACCATGTCTCAGTTGATAAAAATGACTAATAATACTTGACTAGTTAGTAACGTCTGGGCAAGGGGGCTTTACCCCATACAGGGTTGTCTCTAACTATTCATGTTGTCCTTGAGTTCTAGGGGGTTTCCTTCCATAGTCCAAAGACAGGCTAACTGGCAACTCTAAACTGTGCATTGTGTGTGAATGTGTGTGTTTTTGTGTGTGATTGTGCCCTGAACTGGGTTGGCAGCTTATCCATGGTGTCCCCCACCTTTTGCCCTGAGTCCCCTGGGATAGACTCTAGTCTCCCTGCAACATTAAATGATACAGAGTGTGGATGGACGGCAGTGCCATGGCTAATACTTAAAGGTTCTCTATATTACCAAAGGTTTATGGACACTGGACCATCACATCCATGTGTTGGTCTTCCCCCCAATTTTTATTATTTGTATGCTGTAAAATTTCTCTTTACTGAATCTACAAGGCTCAAACATGTTCCAGTATGACAATGCCCCGTGCAAAGCCTTTATTTATGTCACATATATATTACAGCACAGTGCAGTTCTTTCTCCACATATCCCAACTTTGGAAGTTGGGGTCAGAGCACAGGGTCAGCCAAGATACAGTGCCCCAGAGAGTGGGTTAAGGGCCTTGCTCAAGGCCCAACAGTGGCAGATTGGAAGGGCTGTGGCTTGAACCCTAATCCTCCAATAAACAACCAGAGCCTTAACTGCTTGAGCCACCACTGCCACACGGTTTGCCAGGGTTGGATTGGAAGGACTCAAGTGGCCTGCATAGAGTCTTGCCCTCAACGTCACTGGGATGAACTGGAATGTTGATGGAAACCCAGGCATCCTCGCTTGATATCAGTGCCTCACCTCAGTAATGCTCTTGCAGCTGAAACAGAAAACCCCCTACAGTCATGTTCCAAAATGTAATGGAAAGCCTTCTCAGAAGAACAGAGGTTCTTATTATTAACAGCAATGATTGGAATCATCCGGAATGGAAATGCATATATTGTCCATAGAGTGTCATTTACAGGAAGAAGACATGATGGTGCAGTAGGTAACCTCATAGTTTCAGGGTCTTTGTTTTGAGCTTGTACTGTTCACACTGGTGGATGTTCTGTACATCTCCATGTGGGTTTGCTGTAGGGTTCACTGGTTTCCTCCCATCACCTCAAAACTACCTGGATTGTCTGTGCTAAACTAACCCTAGGTGTTCCTGGGATAAGCTCTGGATCCACCATACCCCTGAATAAGATAAAGTCAGGAGAATTGACCAGAAAATGGACCAGTGGATGAACATCCAGTGGACTGTTTCCTAGAATGTGCAGAATGGATGAGTTCTTTTACTAGAGTCTTATTTTTAATCAGCCGCAATAACAATGATATTAATTGAAAATTCACGCAGCTAAATAAAAAGTTGTGTATATGCATCCAAGACATACGTTATAGTTTGTAAATTGCTGATGTTGCATCGCATTATGTTATACTGCCCGTTTGGCTTACATTAATATAGTTTAATTTTCTGCTTTTAAGAGTAGACACACCACCAGTGACAGCAGATATGTGTAACACTGTCCACTTTTAATTATATGGTCTAAGATAAGCCATAATAATATAGCATAATAAGATCAGACTTTTGTAATTGTGTATGTGCATAAATCATTGTTCAGCTGTCATTAAGTACATATCTGCACCAATGTCCTGGTAATAACTTTTTTTACTTTCTTTTCCTTTATCTTGAACAGATGACAAGCAACGAACTGACCACCAGAGCAAATAATCTTTGTCAGGAAGGTTTGTGAGTTTTACTGCATTGTCTCTCAAATTTTAGTGTAGTTCATTATGATCGGAAGTACGGGAAAAATATGATACACTAATACAGTGTGAGGGTTAAGACAAAAAGGCGGCATAGGGTTTGTGAGAGAGAGAGAGAGAGATAAAGAGAGAGAGAGAGAGAGAGAGAAAGAGAGAGTACACAAATGAGGAGCGGGAATGAGGGCAAATGTGTAAAATACAAAAAGTAGAGACGGAAGGTGCCACTGCACAGGTGTATAAGCAACATCTGTCGAAAAGGATTCAATCAGTTCCAGTGAATGGATTGTGCTGTCTGAGAAAGAAAGAGTGTGTGTTGGAGACAGAGAGAAAGAGAAAGAGAAGAGCGGGTTGACAGTAAGTAGAGAGCAGATCGATGGTGGAGTGAAAGAAATGCCTCATCTTCGCTCCATGGCCTGCTGTGTCACACGTTGCTCCTCTCTCACAGCTCTAATTAATCTAATCACGTCCTGCTGGAGAGAGTGAGAGAGAGAGAGAGAGAGAGAGAGAGAGTGAACCAAGCCAGCACTTGTTCGTCCTCGCACCTTTCACACTCTCCCTGAGTGATGTCATCCACGTGACCCCAGAGTAGGTGGAGGACATGCTGGTGAATTATTCATTAACACTGCCCTCTGCACCTCTGAGTAATGAGACCTGGGAAGCTTTACCCTTGGACAGTCCTATCACCTCTGCCATTCACATGCCTGTTAGGACATTGTTTACCGAGATGAAACTAGGGGAAACACACAGTGACTGAACTGGGTTTAAGAATTAATGTCACATTACGCTGCATTGCGATATCGATCCACCGTGTTGTCTGCCTTAGCTGTTAGCTGTATTTAATGTTTCTACTGAGAAAACAAATGAAGACAATATTTTGGTTGTTGCGATAGACAAATGATCTACGAGCACAGTCTTGCTTTTTGTATTAGGTATGTAAGAGGTAATTTGAGATTGCGAGTGCAAGTCAAGTGCATTTCATGAACCGAAACAAGCAGAACGTCCATTTTAACGACGGTAAGAGAGTCTCACACGCCACGAAGCTCTATTTTACTCTGACTTTTATTCAATCCTGTTACAAATCTAGCAGAAGAATTAATGCAGTTATTGAAATAATCAAAAGCTTCGGAGTTGATAGCGTGACGCTTCTGTTAGCGGGGAAAAGCTTCTCACTCCCACACAGCTCAATTCATATGGAAAGGTTATCCAAGTAAGCTCGCAAGACTTTACATTTTTTCCACTCTCTTAACACATCTGGTGTACAGTGAACTTTACCCATTCATTAGCTGCTTTATTCTGGTCAGGGATATTATGGCAGAAAATGACTATTTTTATATTTAGATCCAATTAAGTTGAATAGAAAATGTCAGGAGGAGGTTAAGTAAAATCCCTGTGGGAGTGGATGGGATTGATCCTGAATATGTCTACAGAGAGAATTATAAAGTTTAACAAGCTTTCTAATACTATGTATTGGTTCAAATAGATTCTTTAGAAATGAACACTGTAGAATTTAGCAGTAAATACACATTTTGCGATATTTGGAAGAACTTTGGAAGTAGAAACTAGTGGAATTCTGCAGAGACTGGTAAATAGCTTGCTTTTAATGTCTTATGTCCCTTTCAATTACAAATAATATGGTACATTTCCAAGAGTTTCTGCAGAGTTACATAACATTGTCAAGCATTCAGTAAGAACTGGCTAAGGACAAAAGATGAAAATTAGCCTATTGGGCTAACTCTTGCTAATACAGTTTCTTCTTTTTATTAATAAGCATTGTCACTGTCAAATAAAGCAATAAATAAAAACCTCTGGATGTGGGGTTGTGCTTATTTCTGTACAATGTCTATTATTACAACTGATTATTTTATCATATCGTATCGTGCACAGGAGTTTCCAATCTTCTTAAAATTCCACATTCCATATTTACTCATCTTTTCTTCGTCTTGTTAACACTCTTTACACTCTTCCTCCTTTTACACTTACATGTTTTTGTTTTCTTGCTATAATTTAAAAAGCCCTGCTCTTTTGGGCAATTATTTGAGTGCGCTAGTTCTTGTTAGTGATACGATGGATTTATTTCCCTTTTTGTCTGATCTATTCAAGCCATTAGAACAATAGAATTCAATTTCTCTAATCTGAATAAAGTTTAAATCGAACTTAACGGTCAATAATTTATGAATAATATATTGAGTTACCACTGCCTAGATTGCTTCCTAAAATTGATAGACCGATATGTTGACCATAGGCTACGATGGTTCACTAAAAAAAATAATAATAATTGCATATAGTTAGAACAATAACAAACAAATCCATGCTAATTGCATGCTGTTGTAAGTCTACAGTGCAGGAAAATGTCAATCATCAGTTATGAATAATGGCATTCTGCATCATTCCAATTTATAAATATTAGGAGGTGATGCAGAGACAGATGCCAGATGGTATCATGATGTGCTTTCTTCAGAATATAAAGCACCGGTGCCGTGTTCTTCAACTAAAGATGAAGTTGCTCGCATCACACTTTACCATATGCTGTTAGAATGATGGAATAATGCTGCTGGATGGCTGAACATCTTATTCCAGGGTATATCTATAATATTCAGAATAAAGGAAGGATCATAACTCCGACATCTTTCTCAGTGTTTTCTTCAGATGATTCCGGCTCAGCAAACAAACAAACCTCTAAAATGATCAGGAAATGATCCGATTTTATTAGTCTGTTTTTGATTTAGTTTAATATGTAGAATTTAATTAAACAGATGTTGGACAGCAATGTATGCTTTATTTGAAAGCGATTTTTCAGTTAGATGAAGGAATAATACACAGGATACTGCATTAAAAAAACAAAAAAAACAGCCCACTAGTTTCCCACTAGAACAAAAATTCAAACCCCTAAACACTATGTTGCTCATTTGTACCATCAAGCATTTGATTTTTTTATTTAATTTATATCCAGTCCACCCCCAAAATTTGCAGGGGTTAGGTTCCTAGCATAGCCGCGATTTGTGAAAAACCTGCAAATTTTGGATGTCCAAAAGATGCCTATAAATGCCTTTTTTTAATAGTTGAAACCTTAAATACGCCCCAAAACAATTTTATTTTAAACTCAGCTCAATACATTACCCATCAAAAAAAGAATGGAAAGGTAAACCTGTATACTGTACACTACAAAAAAGTATTATATTTTACTATTATATTTTAGATGGAAATTTAGCTGAATTTGCATTCATATTTATGTTACAAAATGATTAAATTATATTGTTTTTAATAATTTTGCGGTAAAACGCATTAAAAATTATATATTGCAACGGAAAAGTTGCGGAGGATATTTACGGCTTCCATGAACAATTATTAGTTAGGTTCTAAGGAGAAATCTGCGAAAACGATTGAGGCCACGAACTCTGAACCGCGACTTCATGGGGGTCGACTGTATATTTATTTTTAAGCGTGTCTATATGCCTGGGTTCTGATTTAAATCTTGTTTTTAGTAAGCATGTCTGTGTCTATAGGTCCTGATAAAGAACGCAGAGAATGCATGATAATGGTCTCCATCTTCACTTACAATGTCCATTTCAGTCCAACAAATGCAGATCTATTGCCATCACATTTAACAATTACTGTGATGGAGCCTCTCGCAATGCTGCACAAACCCAACAGGAATGCTTTAAAGTCTCCATTTGCACTTCATCATTTGTGCTTTATTGCAGAAGGGTCAGCTATTTAAATGCACAGAGTGGCCATCTATTTTAAAACCATTAAATAGTCTGCGTGAATTGCTATTTTACAGACGCTCATCGAGAAAATAGATTATTACAGACCGACACACTGCTGCAGTTTTCAGTGATCAGGGATGATGGATCCGAACGAAGGCTCGAATAAATCCGTAGCTCAAAAAACTGAAACTCTTTAACACACAATGTACATAAGACGTTTGACTAAGGGAGTGAGATGTAATGTCTAACAGACACGTGACCTTTACCACCACCACATGGGGTTCTTTCCCAAACTGCCTCAGTCTGTACTAGCAGTACAATTTCCCTTCACTTTAATTAAAGAATCAAAGCTGTTTTATCATGACAATACTTGTGTGCACAAATCAAGGCAATATTTGCCAGGACTGATGTGTCCTGATGTGAACTGTCCCAGACCTCTGTGCCCTACATCAGTGCCTGACCTCATTAATGCTCTCGTGACTGAATGAGTACAAATCCCACAGTGACGCTCCAGAATCCAGTCAACCTGAAGTTACCTGAAGAGTGAAGTCTGTTCCTCAGCAAAAGGGGACAAACTCCATGTTTATGGTCAGGTGTCCAAATACCTCGGGACATGAAGCGTATGTAAGTATGAAATTTAAATCCTTTGACATTTTTGTTCTAATATAGTTACCATAAAAGGCTTCGATTTTTAAAATGATCAACAAACAAATAAATAAATATGATTAGGATGATTAGCATTAATATTACTTTTATTAATGTTGTTGTATTTTTGACCATTTCACCTGTTCAACTGTTTCCCTTCCCCCTCTCTTGCCTCACTTCCTGTTTAAAATGTCTGCCCACAGGAAGTGCCAAAACAGGTGAAGTCCATATCATGGACAGAGGGGGTACAAACCAATACATACAACAAGCCAAAAACAGAGCAATGGAAAAACAATAACAATATTAATTTTTCTGTACGGCTCCTATAGTTGTTGTTGTTGTTGTTAGAAAGAAGCAGCTACATTTAACTGCAATGAACTTGATGGGAAACACTAGCTAGATCTAATTCTATTCTTTCTCTTAAATCTCTCTTTCTCTATATCTTTCTCTAAATACAGATTTTTAAATTTTTCCAAATATTGATTAATAATCCTTGTTTTTTTCTACCTGTTGCTGCTGTGTGTATTATAACCTTCTGAATGTCTTGCTTTCCATTTATATGGTCGTTGTTTCCAGCCATAATACATGGCCTCATAGTAACAGTACAGCATATGACTACACAACAGAACACACAACATACTGCACACAAGCCATGCACACACACTCTCTACAGTAAGAAGTGAGATTTCAGTGCATCAAGAGTGAACATGGAGCACATGAAGCAGAAGTCACCTCGATTAAATCAGTCACTTTGCACTATTTACACAAAGGAATAAATAAAAGAGCATAAACCGAGCAGGTTAAACATGACTGACACCAAATGAAGAACAAGCTGAGGTCCAATTATAGCTGTGTACAGACACCGAAGACACTTCGCACTAGAGTGCAATAAACAGTTATCTCCCCATCCACAGTTAAATATAGCTCCCACCCCCTGGCTGTGAGTCGCTGCTGCCACTGCAAATGAAACAAGTCGCATCAGAACACAGACACTGCCATTACCCAGCCATGAGCCAGGCAGATTTAAAGGTTGTGCCCTCAGGTATGAACCAACATGTACAAAAATACAAACAGTGTTCGGTGGCAATCACTTACAGAGTCCAAAGTGAAGAGAGATGAGTACGACGGGGGGAGCCGTTTCTGTCTTTATATTCTCTGTCGTTCTTTCTCTCCGGATCTCAGTGTGAACCTGTAATAGTTTCTCTGAGGTCCCGGGAGATGAAACAGGGCACGTCTGCTTCATGATACAATCCTGTTTACTTCATTTACACCTCTTAGTAGCCTGCGGGAGCCAGCCTCGCCTTCCTAGTGGTTAATTAAAAAAAGAGCTATTGGCTCACTGTGAAAAACCATAACTGATGACTTTCCACGAATTCCCGCTAAATATTTGCTGCCGGTACGGGAAGGATTTAGAAAAGCACAGTGTGTAGTGACCAAAGTCATTCCACTCTTTACTTTCTGTATATGATCAGTTTTATTAAACCATTTAAATGCGTTGTCACTAACAGCTGTTGACATTATTATTATTATTATTATTATTATTATTATTATTATTA
>JAOTRN010000008.1:4411788-4422586 GCA_028566695.1 Bagroides melapterus | reverse complement strand
GTGTGTGTGTGTGTGTGTGCAACCCCTTCCTTCTTTAATATTAATATAATCGGAATTCGGAAATAAAATCAGTTTTTATACAAACATAGCAATGTGCCAATATGTAATATACCGCCCATGTGTTCACAGCGTGTGTGTGTGTGATGCGTTTGTGTTTCTTTCACTGCATTTTAAGTAAGGTTTAGTGGAACGTGGCGTGTTGGAGAGTGCGACATCGACATGAAAACAAAGAACAGGAAAAAAAAAAGACGATGGTGACGTTCAACGAGACAGAACGCGAGACATTTTGAAGCCCTCATGGTATTGACGTGGCTTGTTGAAGTGTGTTGCAGGGAGAAAGTGTTCGGTGATACACACACTTCTACATGCTCTTTACGTACGAAGCTTAAACCTGTTTCTATCCAAGCCTTTCATCAACTCCATTGAGTTTCGTTTAACTTTATTGTTCAATGAGTTTTGGAAAAGATAATACAATTTACTGCGGAAGGGCAAGTGAATAGAGTGGAACGTGAATAGAATATAGGACTTGAATGAAGACTTAAGGCATTTCACAGGACGAGGCACGCTGTGTAATGGAAACGTATTTGTGTCACGGTTCAAAACGAGTCTAAAATGATTGTGTTGTTCTCAGCACAGCTCAATGGCCTTTGTCTGGAAAACCACATCTCACCACTTATGCTACCGGGGCATCTCGGCCTATTGTGCGACATATCGAAATTTAAAATGTCATCTTTTGCTTTTAGGTGGAGGAAGAGGCATTTCAACAGAAGAATCAGCAATGAAGGATATAAATGCACGACATGTATTAGTGTCTTTCCCAAAGGTCCTCCAATAAAAGAGGACAAGGGAAGAGTGTATCCAGTGACCTTTTATCTAAAGGTCCAAACCATTGAGGCACAGGGGAACAAAGGCATGAGAAACACACATACACACACACACTTACAAACAGCCTATGTATCGAGCCGTAATGACTCTCCCATGGCAGCTATTGTGCATCTGCACAAAGGCACCTACCAGATGTTTTTTATGACTCTTTCACTTTTGGGATGAGTCGTACCATCTGCTGCACCAAGCCACTGACATTCTACACGCCCTATGGCCCAAGGTTTAACCTCTCTCTCTCTCTCTCTCTCTCTCCACCAGCTTCCTCCACATTCCCAATGCTAATTCAACACCTCACCTTCACTTAAACCCAATCATGACCCTAACTTGAACTTTACCCCATGTTAGGGTGGCTCATGAATTCCAGCACATAGTAGGTGGCTACGTTTGGTGCACCTTGCCACCGAATCTCACTCGATGCGCTCAATAGGCCCTCTGGGCCAGATCAAGGCCGGCTGTTACAGGCCATCGATTTGGATGCGGATAAGCTTATCTCTAACCTGCACCTAGGCTGAGAGTCTCCTGAGATCCGTCCCAGTGCAACAAGACAGGAGGAAGGAAAGGGAATACAACACTGTCTCTACTGATCACTTCCAGCATGCTGTTCAGATCAATAGTTTATTTCGACTTAATGCAGAACAATTATTCAAAAGATATCAGGCTTGGCTTAGTTTTTCACAATTACAAGTAGTGTATGAGAAATAAGGAACAACAAAATTATATCTTTTGTAGGAATTCATCTCAAATTCGTATAACACCACCACAGCAATTTGACAAATAATACAATTTTTAATTAATTAACGAACGGCACGTTGCGACAATAAACAATCGTTCCCTCACCAGCAGCATCTTTTCTCCTTTTTCTTTTGAAGCTTCCAAAACAAAACAGAAATCCCCAGCTTGTCATTTTAAACAAGAAGCCTGAAAGTATATCTGTCCTGAACACAGAGGAGTTTACACGGCTTACACGGAAGAAGCCTTTATTACTTTCCCCACGCATACTTTACAACACAGTGGAATTATTTTCTTCACATATCCCAGCTGAGAAAGTTAAGATCAGAGCTTCGAGGCAGCTAATGCTACAGCACCTCTGTATCAGTGAAGGTTAAGGACCTTGCTCAAGGGTCCAACTGTGACTACTTGGCAGAGCTGGGGTTGAACCCTGACCTTCCGATTCACAACCTAGAGCCTCAAAAACTTCAACACTTATATGTTTCCTTTGTTAAACAACTCGTTTTTTTTTTTTTTTAATCTATTTAATATTATGCTGAGATTATGTGGAGTGTCAGTTATAAACGTTCAGAGTTAGAGCTGTTACTATAGAAACAGAAACATAAGAAGGAGCATATTATAAACCTATTATTTATCTTATACCAAGAGCTACAATCAGATCGGTTCTGTTAGGACAAATTAATCCGCACCTTCTGACCAATCAGATTTAAGAATTCCATCACGCTATACTGTATTACGTCATTCATCATGACCTCACTATTATTTCACTCCGTTTTAGTGACTTTTAATGATTGTCTGTAACAAGTATAAATATCCAGAGGTTTATGTGTACTTTATATTTGTTAGAATTATTACAAAACATTTCACACGTATTGTAGAATTGTGCCGCTATAAATTTAGTACAAATTTAGTATAACATCAATAGTTCTGATTGTACTGCAGTGTTTTCTATTTTTGATTATTTCATTGACGTAATAAATGAAAAACTGAAGGACATCCTTATTTGCATTCTTATATAAAACAAATGATTATAGTAAAAAAAAAAGAAACTCTAGCCAAAAAGTCTAACCAGGTTTATTCTTGTTTTGCTGGTGTTGTATAATCCTCCTGTCAAGCAGACAGCCTAATGAAGGCCAGGTGCCGCTCTTTGCCGACCGCATGTGCAAATGACAGCAAGCTGACTCCTGAACACGACATGAGACACAAACAGACGTGAGGCTATCAGAGTCCTGCAGCGAAGCAGAGAGAGGGAAAGAGAGAAAGTAGGAGAGCTGATATTGAAGAAAATCCTGAATGTCAGATACTGAGTTAGTGAACCTCCCGAGGGCTGTGTTCCAGTGCAGCATCGCGGCTCGACAACTAGAGCGGAAAAGAAGTGCTCACCCGAGTCAAAAATATGCTTGGAGAGAAGAGAGAAGGAAAAAAAAAAAAGTTTCTCAAGCAAAAAAATGTCAGAAAATAAAACCTAGGTCAACTGAACAGGGTGACAGCCTTGTTTCGTTTTTTTTCTCGTAAGCCGTTTAAGATCAGCTTATTTTCTCTTTTTTTCTCCATGACTGCTACGTTCACTACGCGATATCACAAATACACCATGAGTAGTGGTTCAATTCTTAAAAACGTCTTTGCAGTACATCATTCGATATCAAATTTGTATACATAAGATGTAGACAGTAGTGGCAGAAGACTGCAGTTACATAATATACAAAACTATACACTTATGGCTTATTATATAAGCTAAAAAAAAAAAAGCTCTGAGCAACCGTGTCTGAGTGCAAAAGGAATAATTACATAAAAGAAGGGAGATGAAAAAGAAAAATAGACACCGAGTGACAGAGTCAAGGCCTGTGTTCTGTTACCCTGATAGGCTCAGAACTATCTGCACTTGCCTCCTTACAGCCTGACAAAACAAACCCAGTATACAAGACGACTACTGAGTGTACTCCCTTGGTAGACGCCCTGCTCGAAGAACACGGACGTTATGAAAAATATCTTGGATTGTCACACACGTCTTTGCTCGGATTCCCCCGATTCCTCCATAACAGAACCGTTCGGACTAAACTACGACGTTAGACACGGTACTTCACACGGTTTCAACCGGTTGCTTACGGAACAGACGGTAGCCGCACAGTGCAAAGCTTTCGCACCCACTCGATCTCTCTGGATTTCGTTTTAAGGTCTATTAAGGTCATTAAAAGACTTTGTAGATGGAGGACAGACTCACTTCAGCTTCATTAAGAGGCACTAGAGAGCGCTGGCAATTAGACTCAGTTTAAAATGGCTTTTTTTTTTTTCCATGGGTGGGACTGGAGCTTTTAGTCTCCGCATCCCACAGGGCCATTTATCAAACTCAACATATTGTACACGACACATTACAACGGTCTAGCTCCGTCTAATAAAATTACTCTAGCCTTAATTTGCTTACCAGGCAATCACTGCAAACTCTCTGCAAACTTCAGCAAAGAGCATTTGAGCAAAACAAGGCAATAAAAAAAAAAAAAGCAAACAACCGAAAGGAAAAACTTAAATGGTAGTGCTGTTTTTTTTTTTGTATGGGGTAAAAATTTGAAGAGGTAAAGAAGTAAAGCTTGTCTGTGGGAAGAGCTGTCAGATACAGAAACTGCAAATGGGAATCAGTGTTTATCTAGGCCTCCGTCCCAGCGCACAGATGTCAGACGAATGATTCAGAAGAAGATGGAGTCAACTGTGCCAGGCCGAGAAGCAATCCTTCGCCAGTCTTTGAGGACAGAAGCAAAAGGTCAGAGAACGATGGAATTAGCTGACCTCTTTCAAATTACAGACTGCTAAAACCTCCTGATAAACTGCCAACATTTTCTCCATACAGCTATGGACAGTTCAGACGGAAAGATACAGATGGAGCGATAAACCGACAGATCAATTAAGGTCAAAGGAGTTAACTGGAATTGAGAATCTCAGGAATTAATGGTTTTTGAGGTCAATAAACAACAACAACTTCAGCAAATGCTTTATCCTGGGCTGAAGTTGGGAAGTCTATAGGAAGGCAGCACAGCATACAGTAGCTTCCTTCTTTCCATCATTCATTCATTCATTCATTCATTGTCTATTAGCTTTTTCTCATGGAGGATGCAGTGGAAGGTCTGCCCAGATTTCTCTATCCCTAGAGACAGATCCCAGCTCCTCATGGGAGTCCCATAATAATAAGCCAACTAGATTTTCCCTGTGGTTCTCATCTTATCTATTGTTCCAAGCAATGGGTGACTGAAAGAATTAATGTGAGTAAAGGCAGTGAAAAGTTCATCCACAGGGTTTCTGGGATTTCTCTCTGTGACAGAGTGAGGTGCTTCACAAATCAGGACAGACTTGGAGTACAGCTGTTTCTCCACATCCAGATGAGCAAGTTGATGTGGTTTGGGCACCGTACAAGGATGCTTCTGGTCAGGAACCTCACATTGAACAGAGACAGAGATGAAGGATAGCTTCAGTAAATCCCAACGCTGGATAAGCAGTTAAGCATGTCTACACTGCAAAAAATGACTTACTGGCTAAGAATTTATGTCTTGATTTCAGTAGAAATATCTCAAAATTCTTAAATCAGGCTGCGTTTTCTTAATGAGCAAAATGACCTAAGAAAATAAGTCTAGTTTTCAGACAAAAAAATATCAAATTTAAGTGTGCTTAAGACAAGCAAAGAAATCTGCCAATGGGGTAAGAATTTTTTTTCTTGAATCTTTCTTGAATTTAGTGTTTTAAGAAAAAGTAAACTCATTTCAAGATTTTTTTTCTTACCCCATTGGCTAGATTCAGGTCTGTAAACAAACATGATTCTGAACAAGATTGTGTTATCTGTAACATAAAGCTTAGCACAAGATTTTAATTCAAGATCTTTTCCAACTTCGACATGATACATTCTTTATTAATAAGCATTCGCTGAATTTGTGCATTAGGTTCGCATTCATTTCTCTATTCAACATTAGAAAATTACAGTAACGGGTCACTGAATAACAATTCATGATAACAGACTCAACCTATAACAAAATGAAACAGAATTAAATGTCCATCATTTAAACAGGTTTATGGCACACACTAATGGTTTGGTCCACCCCTCACTGGCCATCAACATTGTAGTTCACCAGGAATATAAATTAGTCTTATACACCAGACCTTATAGCTTGGGGATTTTTTTTAAAATCCATATACCAATATGCTAATATGCTAATATGCTAACTCCAGACAAACAACATGCTTTGGAAAAAGTGTGTGGTCTATGCTGCGTTTTTAATAACCAAAAGATTGTTGTAGAGAAGGGAACACAGCCTTAATTTGTTTGAGACATTTAACACACCTCATATAATATAAGCAGTGCTTTATGACGAATAGCCTAATTTATTATACAGTCTGGTGTTCAATAGCTTGATGCATCAATCCACGGACCTCATATTGAACAGAATGACCCACTGCATCTTATCTTACAGTGTTAGAACACATTTCAGAGCAGTGTAAGCAGTCTATTTTACAATAGGAGTGGAACGGTACACTCCTTTCACCATTCCAATCGATTCATTGTGCTGCATTCACGATACCATTCAATTCAACTGGAAACAAAATTTGACTGGAAAATGTCTTGTATTGCATATTACTTTGTGCTTATAATAATATTTCTTTTTTTTGTAGCATAGATAAAAAAAAAAAAAAAAACACTTATAAATGTACAAGTTTCTTCACATTTTGACTGGATAAGCAAAGTGTATATCCTGGTAAACTTAAGGAGCTTTTTAGCTCTTTTTTTTAGCAGAATTTGAGCTCCAAAGAAGGCTAAAATGCCTGATTTCCATGGCTTCTCACACAGATACTCAGTGTTCCATGCTCCGTCTCTGTTTACACAGAGCAACAGGAGAACTCATGTCTGTCTGTAATATTTTTAGACTAAACAAACGCAATTTATACATATTACCATGTAAATAATCAGACTTGCCAAAAAAGCATGTCCCCAGCCCATCTCCATTTCTTAGCACTTCGGTGTCTGTGTGTTGTTTTTGTAATTTAGCACTTGTGGAGTGTGAGGCAGGAGAGATTGTGGGAGGGATAATAAATTGGTGTTAGGAACAAGGACAGAGATAATTGTGAAAAGATGTAGCTGAGGACAATCAGGGAACATTGAGTAGATGTATTTAGGCTCTCACCATGCTGAAGCTTCCAGTTGAGCCACTCTGTTCTTTTCTGTTTTGGTCTACTGATTTGAACTCATACAGTGCCTGGGCCTGTGCCTGAGCTCCCAGTACTGCATTAATTCCTGTGTCAGTGAACACAGTGAGTCAGTGCCAAGGAAACTTCTCAACCTTCTGGGCTACAACAAACATTGGAATGTACAATTTAGCACTGGATATTTACTAGGAACAATATGCCAACTGCTCTGAAAAAGCATCCTTCAGTTTTAATTTCGTCACTAGCGTTCAATATGAATCAGAATCTTTTATAAATGAATCAACAGCCTTGCACAGCGACTGTAGAAGTGCTCAACATGTATACAAGTATAACTTTTTTTAACATTGCTTTCGACCTTGTTCACAGAGTCCATGGAAGTAAGCGAAGGAGAACTGAAAGAATTTAACGCAGACATCAGAATTTTCTTTATTGTGATTATTTTTCAATCACTGATGACTAGCGCTTGCCCCGCCCACATGCTTCTTTGTTTTAAACTCTTCTTGGCTATATTCACAAGTAATAAAAAAGATTAACTATTTCCTTCTTGTCTATTCCCCAATGATTTACTATCACTGCTGCTTTTGTTCCGCATTCTTGAAGGAAATTTTAGTTTTATGTATTAGTATTAGTAAATAAGTAAATAGAGTATCAGGGGATGAGCAAAGATTTCTTTCTATAAATAATAAAGGGAGTAATTATAATAAAATACTGACGTTTTATTCTATTTTCAGAAACCTCTATCATGTAACCTCTATTGACTTTTTATAGAGTGCATTATCCATAAGCCCAGAAAAGAGTCTGAATTCCTGAAGTTAAGAGAAATAAGATCTGAGATATGTGAAACATATTGGCTCTATTTGCCTCTGTGGAATTCAGATGTTAAATATTCAGCCTCACAAAATTCACACAGTACAAACCTTAGGTTAGGAATTTTAAATAATAAACATTTCTGCACTGTTTATTCAAATAACTCTGTTTCGGATCCGGAAAGTTCAAGTTTTAGAAATTCAGAAGTCTTAGAAAATATCCAAGAAATATCAAAAGAATTTATTTAAAATGAAACACAGCCATGACTAATCTAAATGCGACATTGACATTTAGTTAAGTTAATGTTGATAAGCTTTTGCCAGAGTGTATATTTAGCCACAATGTCATGACTCATCCGTTGTCTGCTCTGTGCGTTGCATAATTAGTATGCATGGCTCTGTCTCAAAGCTTCCTATATTTAGAAAATCCTAGCTAATCACCCAGCTAATGGCATTTTCTTCAACACAATTCAATCAATATTTTTAATAGTTTGTGCTACTAATTGCAAACCTGATCCATGATTCTGATAGCAAACTTGCACTTTATATCTAAGACAGTCTTGCCCTTTCTCTGGTATGTTAGAATATTTCTGTTCTGGATGTCTGACCAGCTCTGACCACACTGGCTGTGGACACTAACACAGCATGACTGTAATTACGGCTATGATTCTATTTCTTTCGACAAAGCACTCTCATTATCATTGGAAGACTTTGTGCCATTTTTGACTGTCGACGAGAAGGAGGCGAAAATATATGCCCTGTCATTGAGAGCGACAGCTAGGACGCGTGCGCGATAGCCGTCATTTTGCAGTCGTTACTTAAGACAGTAGATGCTCTGAAATACATCACTGTCAAAGATGAAAGTGACTTGAACAGTGCTTAATGTTTAAAATAACTCACTAACCACGGATTGTAAAATGACTGATACACGCACTGTCATGGGTTTGTAGTTCAGTCTGCTTTTCAAAATGAAACCTGAATATTGTTTGAAGATCCTGTATCAGCATTTATCTTGTAACATTAGAGGGGTTTTTTTTTAATGCTACGTTCAACCTTGACCATGAGAGTTATAAAACAGTCCTGCCAATTGCATCCACAATGCATATTTGAGTCAAGGAGGCATTGAGCTCTCATAGGCACTTTCATAACATCCAACAATAATCATATGCTATGGTCTCAAATACATGACTGTAAGATTTGCATTTGTTATTTTTTCTCTAAAAAAAAAAAAAAGGGGGTGGAGGTTGGGGGTGGGGCACAAGGGATGCCATAACCAGGCCACAGAAACCATTGGCAGTTACAGTAAGCTTCAATTAGGGACGAGCTAGTTGCATTGCAGTGGAGAGGGAGGGTAAATGTTGTGAAGCAATGGAAACCAAATGGAAAGGGATACAAAATGCTATGAAGGAAATAAAAATTCAAGAAGCAGTCAAATGAAGTGATAGAAAGGTAAACCATGCACACATCCAGCTGCAGCGATAGAGGGAGAAACCATCTCCAGTGAGGATAGGGAAGACCATCTGCGTGACCATCAGCAGTGACGGAGGGAGGAACCGTCTTCACTGACAACACGGAAGACCAGATCACATGATTTGCTGCAGTGATGGAGGAAGAAACCATTCTCAGTTGAAGAGTGAGAAAACAGCATCATGACCAGCTGCAGTGAAGAAGGCTGGACCATCTCAGTGAAAGAGGAGGAAACCGACCAGACAACCAGCTGTGCAGCATGGGAGCATGCATAGAGAGGAGAAGTGAAGTAAGGGAAAAGGGGAAGTGAATTGCAGTGAGAAGGGGTACAACCAAAAGTGTACTGCCAGAGAAAGGAACCAAATGCAGTGTGTATGAGGAGGTAGATGCATCATCAGATGTAGTGGCAGGAAGGAATGAAAGAAAACAGGTGGAGTGAGAAAGCAATGTTGGATTCTGTAGCCCAACAATGAAGCAGGATATATGATTAGACGAGACGGCGCAGATACGTACCTGTGAGCGGAAGGAGGTTGTAGCATGCGAGAACGAGCAAAAAAGAATTGCAGAAGTCGTGGCTACGTCTGCGTCAAGCTCGCCTCAATTTAGCCAGCTGAGACTCACATGAGTGTGAAGTGAAAAATGAGGTCTTGATTAAATCTAACTTGGTGCATGCCGCAGCCACAGAGACAGCAATGAAGAGTACTGCAGCGCAGCCTCGGACTCATTTGGGCTGGATTAATGCTAACCCGGCTGCCCTGGGGAGGAGATGACAGTCACACTGCTTCTCATTTCAGTCCCATTAGGTTAATAGGGCTCCAACCAGGATGAGTATTTCAGTGAAAGAGAACGAGAGACAAAAGAAATGAGAGATAAGGAGAACATAGATTGGTACAGTTACCATATCCAGGCTTGTATATATATCACTGTGTGTGTGTGTGTGTGTGTGTGNNNTGTGTGTGTGTGTGTGTGTGTGTGAGCGTACCTTATACAAAAGACAGTGAATCATAGTGTGTCTTGAGAGATGTTTGCTGTCAATGGTGTGAAAAACAATACCTAATCAAATTAGTCTAGTTAGCAAAATAAGAGGTTTGTGTTGTCTTTTCTTCAGCTGCACTACAAAAAGCTGAGGAGAAATATTAAAAAATATACAATGGGAAGGCCCATGAGCTTAAACACTTATTTTTAACACATTCCTGATAGGCTTTCTCGACTCATAGCTGGCACCTGCTGTGCGTGTGGCTGATGTTACACAAGTGCACAAGACACTCGGATGCTATTTACACCTGATACTGAAACGCAACACAATCTGAAGTCTAGAGACTCGGGGATACGGCTGAGCAGGTGTAAATAATCAAAGAGTAACATTTAAATCCGATCAGGATCACACCGAGGGAGCCGAGCGCGTACCGAGCCTGAACTGTGTTTAAGTATAAGCAAACAACTTTGTATACCCTTGAGTCGGGTGAGACGTGTGCTTGAAACCGATGACAATCCAATCACAGTTTTGCAAATAGGATGTCTTTTTTTTCTTCTTTTTTTTGCTTTATTAGTAGATAAATGGAACAATCAGGGTAAGAAAATCCCCTGTCTGATGGAGCCCTATTTATTTGTGCTGAGCTTTGGGAGAACGGTTATAAAAATATGAGCATGAAATTGGGGCTAGCTTCATCACAGGACCTGGGCTATGTGTAACCTGGCCCTGTTACTAGAATTGTTAATAAAAACTAATA
>JAOTRN010000008.1:4315916-4327612 GCA_028566695.1 Bagroides melapterus | reverse complement strand
GACATCATAAACTTATAGAACAAAATCTGTACTACAGATAATATGGTGCCTAAGACTTTTGCACAGTACTGTATACTCTATATATATATATATATATATATAGAGAGAGAGAGAGAGAGAGAGAGAGGTAGTTAGATAGACAGACAGACAGACAGAGTGTGATAGAGAAAGAGAGAGAGAGAGAGAGAGAGAGAGAGCGAGCAGCTGACTGACTGACAAATGTCCAAACATGGACAGAGCAATAACCTGAACTTCACAGAGTTAACACTGCAAGTCTGTTTCTTTTATTTAGGTATTTTTTCTAGTTTATGAAATATAATGTGTGCACATTGTGAAAATGAGCACTTTCTTCATTTGGCTTTTTCTGTACTGCAAGAGTGGCAGCAGTACAACCAAGGTGAGAATATGTTTAATATTTAATGAAACCAAATTTCCTTTTGTTTTCTTTTCTTTTGTGATTTAAATAAACCTGTAACCAATAAAGTAAAAAATATATTTGCAAGCAATACTTGCAGTAATTGAGGGTAGATACACAGTGACTGTAATCAATTATGGCCAAGTACAGTACAGCTCATATAAGAGAAAAGAAAACAATTTACGCGTTATGAATTGTGACATCTTTTTGAAGACGTTGCAGTGTCTAAAATCTGAAACTAAAAAGAAACTGACACGTATTACAGTAGTTTCTAAATGATTTCTGAGTAGTAGCATTTCTTTCTGTTCTTTCTCTACACCTATGCTGTACCTATACTTACTTCTGGACAGTTGACAGAAACCCAGTTCTGCAGCATTTCCATCCTTCTCAAATCCTCTAATAGTTAGATGCTTAGATTTTATTCTGCTTCACTTGCAATTTGCTTTGGTTGAAAGGATCTGTCAAATAAACAACATGCAAAAAAAAAAAAAAAAAAGGCATGGATTGCATGGAGGTGCAGAGAGTACAGATAGTACTGCAAAGCCTGCTAACAGCTCCAGGGTTTGGTCCTGAGTTCATGTGTGAACACTGTGTGAAGAGTTTTGCACACTGTCCACATGTATTTCTGTTTTTTGAGTTCTTCAATTGTCTCCTATTTCTAAAATGAGAAGTCTCTCATTCCATGCAGCTACTTTGGGTCCCAAAACATGCTAGATGTATAGCATTGATTACTTTGGGTTACTCTAAATTGCCCTCACATGTGTGTGTGTGTGTGTGTGTATGGTGCCTTGTGATGAACTGGTGTCTTAGTCAGGGTACATACAGTGTATATTGTGACCCTGATGATATGAGTGAATGAGTTACTTAATTAATGAACACAGTTTCAGCAGTTCTGTTGCTATTTCCTCCTCAGAATCTTCAGCAACATGACAGTTTCATGATCTAGATTGAATTGTGTGTTCTGTAGGTTTCTAGCCAACTCTGTGTGTCCTAATTAATCCCCAATGAAACACCCTACTGGAGGGTAGTGTGAGGGCTGTTGAGAGGGCTCTGCTGCACCAGATGAAGGAGTGTTGAAGTGGCAGCAGGGAGGATGTGTCATGGCCATGTGGCCCCCGGAGGCCTCAAGGCCTGTGGTCTCTTTCCTCACACTGGCCATTGCTCCTCTGAACCCTCACCAGCAACAAATGTCACGTTGCCTGTCCATGGTTTTGCTCCAGAGCATCAACTCATGCACTCAAACAGCTTGGCCAAAAGGAGGATACTGCCAGCCACATGGGTTCTGGCCAAATGGCTTCATGGTGTTTGTAATGTGATGGAGAAAGACACTAATTCATAGCGACAAATTATAGTTTATGTTAATGCTCATAAAATAGTGATCCTGACAGTTGTCAGTTCATGAACAGATACGTGACAGTACGATACAAATGATGTTTTATAGTGCAGTTTTAGTTTTGTGCAATTTTTGGTGTTATTTTACTTAGGATTCAAACACAGAATGTAAAAAAATATGTAGTATGTCATCTCTTGCCCATTCAGCCGAATAATTTTGCCTCGGAGTCTGTTATGCAATGACTTCCAGAGGTGCTGATTTGCTTTACTAAAGAAGATCCATGAATGAAGCTCAGCACAGATAGACAGAGAGATGAAATACAAATCTCCAAAATACAATCATAGGTCAACATCTGAAGCTATAGTGCTATACATGACTAGAAAAACAGTAAAAACCGTCGATGTCAAATCTAGAGATAAGAAAGCTAGGAACTGGGAAAATGGAGATCCACAGAAACAAGGGTTAATATAGCCCAGAGGGGCATGCACAAATTGGAGAAAAGAAATACCTACAAGATTATTACTGCTTGGCCTTCTCTATCTAGCTCATTTCCTCAATATGAAGGTGACATACGCTGCCATTTTAATCCCAGGAAACAAAATCTCTTGAGATCCTGCTGAGCTGAACCCTGAGCTGTCCTCTGTGGTTTCATCAGCTATAATTTTCCCAATAGCTTCCATTACTTTCCCCAAATTTAACCTAAAAATAAGGCTTAGAAATGTATCCAATTACTTGCAATATATTCCTAAATGCTGCTCAGATTTCTTCACGATTTCCCTTTTTAGATGGCTTCTAATATTGTTTCAAAAGATGCTAACGGGCATATGGAGGCATTATTTGCTGAGGCCGCTGATGGATGCCGACCCGAACACTTGAGATCTATTACTGAACCTCAGCGTACAGATACTTACAGCCACTTGTAGCAGATATGAAAAAGAGAATAAAGATAGAAGAAAACCTGCAGCTTGAGCGTTTCTGAGGATCTGTGTGACTTGTTCAAATGCAGAGTGCTTAATGCATTGTAATTACAGCTCCTAGCCATTCAGAATAGTCCTTGTGAAAATTGTATTGGAGGCATTATCTAAAGCTTTTACCCCTAATAGTACCAACAGACTGTCTTCTATTAGGTCAAAATCCCTTTTTGAATATAGGCACCACACAGGACAGGCTTTTCATAAAAACCTGTGAATGAAGATAAAGCCTCCTTTCTATTTTTAACTATTCGATGTATTTTTTTTTTCTCTGTTGTCCTTGACAATAATGTCCTCTGCTCTTAAAGTATAAACTATATAAGCTGTCCGTATTTGTCTATCCCAGGGATCTGAAGGTGGTCTCACTCAGGACAGATTGCCAGCCCATTGTAGGGCACAATTGCACAAATGCTATGGATGCCAGTCATCCTGCAACACATGTCTTTGGACTGTTGGAGGAAATCAGAGTACCCAGGAAAGCCCTGAAATGACAGCGAGAACATGCAAACTCTGCAAACACAGTGTGAAGCCGTGAATCGAACCCCCATCTCCAGAGGTGCGAGGCAAACATGTCAACTGCTGTGTATTTATTTATATAATTTCAGTATGAACTCTACTACTCTGCGTATGGAGATATATATGTTTTTTTTTAATGACCAAATCAATTTGAATGTTCATTTTAACGACTGTGTTCTTTCGTAGTCTTGTAAGCTTCATATCTGACCACATGTGAGAAAATAAAATAAAATTCTAGGGTTAGAATTCCTACAGTAGTTGCATGAATCTAGACTCACCTAAAGGTCCTGTAAACATTTCTGGCAAGCTTGTACTAATCGTTTTTTCTATTCATTCACTATCTATTTAGAACACATTAAGTGTTCGTTCAGAATTACGTCTTCATAATTGGTTTCATCCCAAATAAATAGGCAAAGCATAAAATAATGTATTGAAAATCTGAAGGGAAATTAAAAACATGAATTTAAGAGCCACAGTAAACACAGTGCACGATTTATGCTGCCGAACTATTTTAATCAAGGAAACAACATTAGTGAGGCAACTCATAATTATAGGTTAAGTCAACATCGAGTCTGAATAAACTGATTACAATAAGTGATGATGTAGACGAACACATTTTTAAAGCTGATTATGCCTCAGGTGACATCTCTAGAGGAAATACATCACCTTTATTGTCAAACATGTGTGAAACTGACAGAATGGCAGAAATATATTAATACATAAGGGAAATGAACATTTCTTAGTATACTTAGTTCATATAATGTTGTTGTCTTTCACACAATCCCCTACGTCTACATTTACATCATATTTAACTTCCAAACAGTTAAAACTGCACAGAGGGCACCTTGTTTCCTTGACTAAAGAGGACATGCAGTAACAAATGACATTGCTGGCTAAAGCATGTCAGAGGACACCTGTTTCTGTGCCTTCTCCAGGATATCCTCATCTCCCTGTGCCACACTGAATAATCCTGCTTCAGGTTCCTTTTTTTCCCAGAGGAAAGAGATGGCCTTGTTCCAAACACCACACACTATGCATGTTGCCTGCGCTGGCTCAGTGTCCAACCAGCTGACAGTCCCTGCCACATGGTTGTCATAAATAGTCGAAGTACAGCAATGAGCTTGACCATGTTCTGTTTCATCTGAAACATCTGGAAGCATTTGCACATGCTGACACCATCAAACAGTCACAGAGATACACAGAATCTATTTATCTGACTTATATCTCAAAAAGCCGGTATACATCCATACTCTCCTTTCTTCCACTCGTCTCTGTGCATCTCCTTATCAGCTTGTGAGCTCAGTCAGAGCTACAGGTGACCTGTCTTTGAAAGAAGACACCAGTCTCATCTTATTCTCTCCTACCTCGGCACAGAATCTCTTCAGGTGAGCCTGTTATAGACTGGCGTCAGAGAACAGAGCTTATCCAAGGGAGTAATATCTTTGAAATGCAAGATTACACAATCTGCTGCCCATCTAATTTCCTTCTCCAACATCAGCTGCATGCAGTTCATTTTTGTGGATCCTGGATCTATCCCAATCCTACTGACATATTCCCATTTACCAATGTTTAAAGGAACAAAAAAAAGGCTTTCTCTACAACATCTGGTTTATACTGATTCTGTTTTTGATATACAGCTTTGTTTCAGCTCCACACCTTATAGCTCTTCTGGGGCAGCACAGTCCTAAATTTGTATTTTTGCACAATACATGTTGTCAGGTCACGAGGTTCATCATCATCTAATTTTTTTTATACATTTCATCACCGATCCTTGCACATTCTATTTGTATTTCTTCGGTGCTAAATTGTCCTTTGTTTTTGTGTTGTCTTTCCTGTAGTTATTGTTGTCTTTCGTTGCGTTGTTTGCACCACATGTTTTTGTCTGTACTATGTGTTGTGTGTTTATGTAGCACCAGGTCCTGGAGAAACGTTGTCTCATTTCACCATGTACTGCTTCAGCTATATGTGGTTGAAATGACAATAAAGCTTTGAATCTGAATCTGAATCTGAATCCTAAATGTGTAGAGATGAACCAGCTGCATGGAAAAGTTGGTAGGAGTTGGCATAGTTCATTCTGTAAGGGACCATTGCTTATATCAGTCATAGACATTTACATAGACAAACATACTCACTTTCTGATTTAATATGACATAATGTATAAGCAAGACATAAAAAATACATTTTATCACACTTTTAGTTTGCTATTTGAGGTTGAATTAGTAAAATAACTGCAATATGTTTTGTTAATTGTAAATTCTTTCATTAAGAAATTATGCAGACAGAAAAAAGAAATAGGGTGTGTATAATCTATTAATTTAGTCAACTTACACTAATTTAAAAAAAATCATATTTTTAATATCAATCTCAAATATTTGTCTGTATTTATAGACAAAAATTTTAATTTGACTTGCATATTGACATCAAACTGTCAGACAGTGGTGTTGGTCACTTGAGCTGATATTACTCAAAGAAAATGGATATAAAAAATAGATATAAGACTAATGCCAGAATATTTGCTAACTGATACACTCCTCTGTTTCAGGTAAACTCAAGAACTCTGAATGATGCTGAAGATTATTTACAATTGAGGTCTAAATATTGATGTGTGCCTTGTTGGTATTAACTCCTCACTAGGCAACTATATCAGACACTAACTCAACTCTAAATTAAGCTCAATGTAAAAAAAGGCTTGTGTGAGACTTTCATATTCGAGACTAATATACATTAGACAATTCTGGTGCATACAGAAGGTAAACAAAATGATTTACATTTATTGATCACATCATGAACAGCAATATCAGGAATATTCTAATGAAATGTATAGACGTTACACTGTTATTAATGTGCATAATGACATCTCAGAACCCAGTGGGGAGGAATACGTGTAAGGTATATATATGAATGGTATATATATATATATATATATATAAGGTGGTATATATTACTGATCTTTATATTTACAGCATTCGGGAAACACCACTGTTCAGTGTGACTTACGTTTTTATCTAATTTTATATAACTGAGTATTTAAAAGGTAAGGGCATTGATCAGGGACCCAGCAACAGCAGCTAGGTGGACTTGAAATTTGAACTTGCAACCCTCCTGGATCATAATCCAACACCTTGTCCACTAGGCTATGACATCCCCATCTTATGATCTCAGAGAGTCCTTTAAAAAACATTAATCTGCCAATTCCCTCTCAATAGCTAGTTCCCCCACCCAGAGAGCAGGGACTCCGAGTCATGAATGGCTGTGGCATTTTGTTTCTTTTTTTTTTTTATTCAAAAGCTTTCCTGTCATGCCACTCGGGAGCATCTTTAGTCATTTTTTAACTGTGATTTGAACCTATTACTCTCAAATCCAATTACCTGAACATTAGTAGAAACGTAAAATGGGTCCTTTTGACCTCAAGCTCCAGTGGGAGGTAGGATGTAATTCAGGATTGCAAGTAAACTCTTAGTGCTTCTTAAATCTGAATTGGTGTCCAATATGCAAAATAATGCTGTACCAACATATACTTTAAAACATCACGAAAAGGCAGATAAGAAATGATGGAGGATTTGTAGCAGAATTGCATCCTGCACCATATAATATCTATGCCAGTTTTACCAAGAGATGCCAGAGGGAGATTCAGTAAACCTATTTCCAAATGACGTCAATATAATCATGCAAAAAAAAAAAAAAAGAGACAGAACACCACGATCCACCAATACCTGACTGTTTGCATGAAAGGATGATCCTACTAGGCTACTTAGCATTCAAGGTGTTTAATGGAGCAAGCATGCAAGATTTATAGCTCTTCTGGGAGGATGAATTTCCCATGGCCCAGGCTCATCATCTTAACAGGGAAGCTTGTAACAACCTCTTCACTCAGAGAATAGATTTTTTTTTTTTTACTCAAAGAATTCATTTCTATTCTCTGTGTATAAAAGCACATTAAACATAAATGCATTGCAAATGAAGGGCAAGGCAATATAATTGTTTAGACCCCATAATGAATTATAGAAGTCTTTGTTAGATTAAATAGGCATGATTTGACTTTGAATAAGTCACACAGTATGAGTAAGCCAGGTCTAGAGAGATGTTATATAGAGAGAAATTTACTGAATGGTATAAACGCAAGAATCGTCTTTTTTCAATTCGTCATCACTAATCACAGTGGATCTGGGGCCTATCCCAGGATCATTGGGCATGAAGAGAGAACAAACCTTGGAAACCTGGAGGAATCCCACAGGGACATGTACAGGAACCCACAGACATTAAGCTAAGCTCAGGATCAAGAGCTACAATAATGAATGTAAATTACTAAACATACTGAGGTATAGTGAGTGGAATATTAAATATGGCAAGGTAGCAGCAACCCTATTTGCTTTTTCATAGCAAAAGAAATATAGTGCATGAAAGAACAATTAAACCTTCCTTTGCTTCTTCTTTATACTGCAAACAGCAAAAGCATGATGATGAGATCAGAAAAAACATATCTAAAAATATGGCGACGTCTGTTAGAAACAACACGCATGAGAGTCAATAATTTTCCACCTCATTTAACTCTTCGTATCTACTCAAGTTTGTACAGTATTTCTGTGGTAAACAAAGTCTCCACTTTCTTCCTGACACATTCTGACAAAGACTTCTTTTCAGACTCAAGTTTGGGAGGACACTGTGTTTGCTGTGTTGCTATTTATCAACCTGTCACCCAGCAGAAATCAAATTTCCCCTGAAGGCACCGTGAAATTACACATTTTTCTTTTTTCCTTCTTTTTTCCCTTCTCTGCCCTCCCCTTCAGACCTCCAGGATAAATATCACAACTTAAGCCTCTTGAGCTGCCTGGCCTGTGGGCTAGATGACATTTTGGCCATGCCTTCTGTTTTCCCTGCTTTCTCCTCTCTAGGACGAACTCAGAGGGTCAGTGAGGCATATTGCATGAGTCTTACTTTCCTAGAAGTGCAATCCTCCATTGTTTGTTTTGCCAAAAACCCGACTAATGGAAGTACTGCTTTTGATTTGTAGTGCCATTGTCTCTTTGTGACACTGGGAATGTGGGAGTGCTGTGCTGTCATGTTCTCATGCATGATTATAATCACAATTTGGCTGAAAATCTATTTGGCTGAACTGTCATTTCTATAAAATGTACTTGGCTGTTATGCCCTTGTTGTCTTTTTGTGGAACATTATTATCATTTCAAACTCATTTGTACACTTTTGACATGAGGCAGCAAATTCTTACAGTTTCAGGTTGACCGTACGTACCTCGCTAGCTCAGTTCTTTGTCTCTCACTAGTCATCCACAGCCGACTAAGAATAAACAGACACACACAGTAAATAGGCTACCATTAATAATGCAGAAGTGCAAACATGCCTTTTTTTTCTTCGTATTTTCTCTGACACTTCCTGCTTTTCGTCCTCCCGCTGTCCTAACTAAAACCTCCCCTGCACCAAATCGTGGTTTAAAATTCAAGCTGAATGTTTCATAGTTTGTAATGTGTATTACTGTCTAGTTCCAGTAATCCAGCTCACTGTAACCTCAGATTCTTGACCGAAATTGGTGGAACGTATTGTGGTTTTCATCTGCTGAATCCAAACCCTCTCAAGGATCAATGTGTTGTGGATTCTGAGATGCTTTTCTTCTCACCACAGTTGTAAAAAGTGGTTATTCGCATTGCTGTAGACTTGCAGTCAACTCATACATGTCTCTGAACTCAGTAAGGGATTTCCTATAAGGCACTCAGTGTTTTCTTCATTTGCACCATTTTGAATCGTCTCTAAAGACCGATATTCTAAAGCAAGTCTCTGAAGCAAAAACGCTGGCATGCAACCTATTTGCAGCACCATTTATACATATAATATCAGTGCTCTGGCTCATGCATGCATTGCATAGCAACATTCTGTGAGACTGGATTGGAAAATCCCAAGAGATCAACAATTTGTGATACTCGAGCTAGCCCATACAATCAATTCAAGTCACAGTGATCACATTTTCCTCCATTCTGATGTTTAATGAAAATGAACAGAAGCTCTTGACCTGTATCTGCATGATTTTATGTGTCGAACTGCTGCCATATAAATATAAAGTAAATATATGTATGTTAGTTCTGCATTTATTACACTTCTATATTATATTTAGCGTTTGGCATGATACTATAAGCTGATATGTCAGGTTATAATAGCATTAATATTAGTTTTTCTTTACTGCAACATTTCAAAGTGATCATATCAAATTGTAATTATTTCAGAATTTTCTTAAATAAAATTTATTCCAATATTACTAGCATATGAACATGTGCAACTTGCAATGACTCTTCTACCATTAAAATTGTAATAATTCTCAATAACTCCTTTACATATGTTTTTGTAATATCTTTAGCTTCCATAACAGATTTCTGACACTCTCTCAGGCGGTAGAAGCAGCAAGCTGGCTGGATCTGTTTAGTGTAGCGATCTGTGCACGCTGAGCCTTTTCACCGCCTCCCAGCGTTTCAGAAAACTCTGGACATGAGCACGATCCAGCACCAAAAATCGAGCAGAATTATTCACTTGGATAAAGTCAAATTAGACTGACAATGAGAACACTACCACATTTCCATATTTATTAATGTCTAATCTAATTTGAATGCTCCAACCCCCTTCAGAACCGCAGACACTGTCTTAGACCTGACTACGCAAAAGCTCTAATGAAAAATTCATTTCTATCTCCCGAATAACAAACACAAGCTCTTTTTATTAACATTTTTTAATAATGGAAAAAGCTGCGTGTTGCATTTTTTTTCTACAGAGGAAATTGTTGATAATATACCAATATTGAAAGAGGCATTCAGGACACAGCTGAAAAAGCTTCCGCTATCTTAAAACCACAATTTGACAGTATGATTCTCTTACTGGGAAAACCACAGAGAAGCATAAGAGAAGGTCTCAGCCCATCAGCATCAATTTCCTGGCATTCCGGGGACCTTTGGGGCCCAATTAGTTAGTGATCTCTCCGATAACAAGAAACACATTGTTTGCTTTTATTCTTCTCTTTGATTGCCAAGGCGAGCCTCACTAACACTGCAGTGAACTGGATCTTAGCTGTTTTCTATATCTCAAGTGATTCTCTTGACTCTGCTTCATCTTTAGATCCACTATTGGTCTATTGAGGCCTGGGCTAAATTTAGCCCAGCGAGATTTTGTGTTAGTGTTAAAAGAGATGAATCCTTTAATTTTAAGCATTTGTCCACAGTTAATATGAAAGGAACATGGAAATTAATTTATAAAAGCATTAAAAAAAGATAATAATACAGTATTTTTTTCCCTGTGTATATCTGCAGACACGAGGAGTTTCATTAAATTCACTCCTACACAAATATTGCAAAATTCATCAACTTGGAAAGCCAACACTTAAAGAGAACATAATGTTTATTGCCTACATTTTCATTGAAGCCATTTGAATCCTTAGGCCAAACTGACTGGTAAATAGATATTGCATGTACGCAAAACAATCCAGAGTTGTGTGTCAAGGAGAGGTCAGTTCACAGGTCAAGTTAAGAGCAGAGAGAAAATTAGATTTTCCCATGTTCTGAGCTTCATAACACCTCATAAACTGCATATTTTTCTGTGAGATCTCCAGGCAAAACTAATACAGCTGTACCTCTTTGGCTTCAGGCAGACTACACAACCATAACATACAGCAAGGTTTTACATGTTCATGACCCGAATGGCCTCAAACAGGAAATACACACTGGAGTGTTTTAGAGTGTCTGTGCCATATGTGGATGAGGATATGGTGTACATTCGCTGTGAAGCTTCGAATGTCAGCAAAGACTGAAAGCAATCTGTAGGCTGTGTTAAAAGACCCCAGAGTCTGTGGTCATTATTCAGGATCACCTTTCTGTACCTTTGATTCGAATCCACAGCGAAATAGCACAAAAATAGTCATATTCATGCAGCTTCCTATAACAGCACAAATAAAAAAAAAAACATCTAAAATGTTGTCTCTTTGTATCCTGATCCTAAGCCATAGATTACAAAGTAATGATAACATTCTGGAAATTTATCTGCGTATAGCTTAATTTTATTACAAGCACCAGCTTTTAAATATTTCATCCCTGTTTAGCATTCACATGATACACTGATCAGTTATAACATTACAGGTGAAGTGAATAACATTAATCAGACAGTTCTCAAAGCAGGAAGCAGGAAAAATAGACAAGTGTAAGGATCTGAGTAGCTCCAAAACACCAGGTCTTGTGATGTGTTCCCTGATTAGTACTTCCCAAAAGTGGTCTGTTGAAGGACAACCAGTAAGCCTGAGACAATATACTGGATGCCCAAGGCTCATATAGGGAGCAAAGTCTATCTGATGTCTGTCTGATCTGACAAACTGCAGAAGTTAAGACATTTACATTTAATTAAGGTCGTTTGGCAGACGCCCTTATCCAGAGCGACGTACAAAAGTGCTTTTAAATCTGTCTTTGAATATATTAGC
>JAOTRN010000008.1:4192117-4219801 GCA_028566695.1 Bagroides melapterus | reverse complement strand
AAAAAACAACCGCACTGCAGTTTTAAACTTGAACATGAGCACCCTGACCCCGCCTCAATAAAATATTTCTGTCAGGATCTCGGACCTTATTTTGGCTTTTGGGACATTGGGGGGCGCCCCGGCCGGTCTTGTGCCCTGCGGTGTTGTTTTTATGGTCACCTGTCTGCCCCGCCCTAGTCTGGTACCTTCCCTCTCCTGCACACCTGTTCCTAATGTGTTTCCTATTTAAGCCTGCCGCGTTGCTACAGCGGGCGCGAAATTCTCGTCTTTGTTTTGTCTTCTTCCGGCATGTTTAGTTTTTTTCTGTTTTCTTCACTGTTTCTCGGTGTATGTTGTCAATAAACCGTGCTTGATGTTATCCCCGCATTTGGGTCTGCTGTTGTTATCCCCGTTCGTTCGTGATTTCAATATGCTAATATGAGTTAGCAAACATATGTATAAAATGTGGCACCTATATTTCCGTTGCTAATACCAGTTTAGGTTAGTATCAATTCCCGTAACTGACATGAGTGGCTAGGCATCAAATCAATTCTAGGTAATGGTAAATATTGGTTATTTGCATTACATTTTACTTCTGATTAATGCATTATAAGACTTAGTACTGCAACGACCAGCAATCAGAGGTCCTAAGATCAGACATAGTAGTAGTAGTAGTAATAATAATAATAATAATAATAATAATAAATTTTAAATCACATTGCTTAAGTACATGCAAAAGTAGCAACTTTCTTACTTCCAGTTTTTTTTTTTTTTTTTTTTTTTGCTGGATCCTTTCACTTTTTAGGAAGATTTTGACACATTATCTACAGTATATTTTCCCCTAAGTAAAATTTCTCCATACTTTTTCTCCCCTGATTAGCATAGCGCATATGTAAATATGGTGCCCCTGTCTGCTGTAGCTGCTGTAGCTTCTTAAAGCAAGTTTTTTGACGGTAAGCCACCATGCTTTAGCATTCAAATTCTCCTGCATCTTTAAAGTTTTGTTGTTGTTTTCCAGTTGTTGTTTTCCAGCAGGGTTTTCTGAAAGCCCTCAAGGTCAAAGCATGCCGTGACAATAGCTTTGATGTGTTTCTTTGTTTATGTCTCTTTCTTTCTCATTGCTTTGGCAGAGTCTGGCTGCTATTGACTATGCTGCAGATTATTTTATTGAATTTTGACATCACATGCAGAGATTCTTCTCAGTTACCTTGAATTACTGTGCATGTCTTCAAAATGAAAGGAACTCAAATGGTTTTTATATTATCAGAATATACAGAATGCCCAGTATTCAATTCAGTTACATTTGTATAGCATATTTTTAACAATGCACTTTTTCATAAAGCAGGTTTATAGAAATTATTACTATTGAATTATTATCACTGAGCAACTGAGAGGCAAAGGTTGCACAGAAAAAGTCCATGAGATGAAATTAGGAAGATGTAAGTAAGAAATCTCGCACATAGACACCTTACCAATTATTATAGAAATTTAACAACTAATTTCAGTTAAAACGTTACAAAGATTCTAATCTGATGAATAGCTGGTGTGTATTAACCCTTTTTATCACTATTGCTTGTCTTTTACTCAGATATTATATCTGTATAAACAGATTAATTATTTTATCACAGAAAGTCTGATGTAAAAATTATTCCGGACACTGCTGGCTTTCAGTCTGAGATAATTTTAACTCTGTTTAGAGAACAGTCACAATTGAACATAACATAATGCTTTCCTATATTAGATGCTCATAGTTTTTTAAGTTGTACAAGTATACCCAGCATTCTCAGTTGTACAACACATCAACAATAAAAGATTGCGTAAGATCAAATAAAAAGGTGAGGAAACACACACACACACACACACAAATTCACATATACATTCATATCTAAAGGCAATGTATCTTACCTAGTCCATCTACTGCTAAGGAAAGATACTGGAGAACCCAGAGGAAACACACAGATATGGGTCACACAGAAAATCCATAGAGAAAGTAAAGCAAGCTCATGATCGAAGCAGGAGCCCTGGAGCTTTGAGAAAGAAAAGTTACCCATTGCACCACCATGCAGCACTTGTTAATGACGTATTCAGTTTATTGTTTTAGCTCTGCAGGATTGTAAATCTCCTGAACAGTAAATCTTTGAAAGTGACTATAAATTTGTTTATGTTGCATCACTACTTTTGCTACTGCTCATGAACAACCAGCAACTATAATTTGGGACAAGGGCAATGAGATAATAACAAGTTAGTATGTAAACAGACACTTTATTAAAGCTGTTATAGTTTCTAATCTAAATGTGTCTTGAATGGTAATAGAGTATAGATCTATTCATGTTCTTTTTTTTTTCTTTTTTTTTAGTTTTTACCCTTTATATGTTCTCTTTTTCTTCTAATGTTTCCCTTTTTATCAGTGGTTATCCAAATAACCACTTTTTTTCCCTCTTTTTAAACTTCTCTTTAAGTGTGTGTACACTCATGGTCACTACATTATATTTTTTTAATGCAATATGGCCACAAATTAGCTTTAATGACCTTCAGTGTAAAGAGCATGGCTGAAGGCAGGCACTGGCTGACTTTTATTTATTCAAATGAAAATGAGAAAGAGGAAGTGTACAAGAAGGGCTTGTTTTGCTCTGCAGTGAAGCCCCGGGCATAATCACATGTGGGCGGAGAATGAATGAGTGAAAAGATTCCTGGTGAACAACACATGCAAGACTCACCAACTGTTTCAGCCATTCCACTATGCTGGATAGTTTCCTCTGCAGAGGAGGCGAGTACTGCTTTTATCTGTGAGAGGAGGTGGGTGGTGCTGAGGGGGATCCAAACCCTGCTGTCTTCCTTCTGCTACTCTAGATGGAGAAAAGGAAATAACTAGAAAAGAAAGTAATGCTTTAACACAAAGCTGAAATCCACCAAGTAAAATAATGAAAATGTAAGAAATCATATGCATATAGTCTACATTAAAATAGGGGGTCATATTTTTATTGATAGATAAAGAGGGATACATAAAGTGTATATAGAGCTGTCCAGGGAACACTGATTGATTGACTCTTGCTTGAGGCTTTGTTCTATCAATTGGATAAAGGCTTCAATTTTATTAAAAAATCTTTCTTGAACTGTCACTCAAATGTCTTCTCTGATGATCACATGTGAGTGATATATAGCTGAGAAAGGGGTGGGGGGAGGGGGGTGTCAGAGTGGGTACTGGGAGAGGAGCTGGGATATCTGTTGATAAGTATATCTGATATGAATCTCTTAATCTACCAGTCTCTTTGTGTATTTAAAGCTCAGATTGGTACTTTAAATTGTGGTAATACGTTTTATACATTCTAACAAGCATTATAATGAACGGTATCACAATAAACTGTTGAATAGTTGCTGTAAGTTTTTTTTATTTGGTAAAATCATCCAATTCTACTTTCACAGCCTAGAATATTGATGTTGATTAACAGAATAAATCATAACATCTTAAAATACACAGGCAGGATGCATTGCAAAGGCTGAGTCTGACATGCTGTAGGTCAGATCAGTTTTCTCTCTCTCTCTCTCTCTCTCTCTCTCTCTCTCCTCATAAGCATACTTCTATTCAGAAATTGGTAGTGGGACTGTATAAACCAGAGTTGTCTAATATTATCCAGAAAGAGTCGATGTTGGTGTGAATGTTACAAGCCGAAGGAACACTTGAGTCTATTGAAAGCCAAGATCAAATGATTAAATAGGAGGAATCAAATGTGGCTCTTGCTTGAATGGAATGAAAATCTGGCCCTTTGTGGATAAGATTGGACACGCCTGGTATACTGTACGCTCTAAACTGAAGAACTGACTTAAAATGTGTCTAGTATTGTAACAACATTCAGCAGCAGAACACAAATATTCTCCATCACCTAAATGTACATATTTAATTTGCATTTGTTTTGGCCTTGAGGAGTGAAATCTGTAATCCCAGATTTGTTGCTGTGACTAAGTCAGGTCTGTTCAGAAGGCAGTTGCCCCGAAACAAACAGAGAACTTCAAAAGTTTTATACTTCTTGAAAATGGGGGCCTTCTTTTCTGGTCTTTTTTTTCTAAATGACAATTAGCTCTTGAGTGGGTCATAGGAGTGGAATCCTGAGAGACACAGTGACCTTAAAAATACAACAGCATGTCCACCCAGGCAATAACGGTAACCCGTATGATGACCTTCCCAACACTGTACACTCCACCTGCAAAGTCAAAAGCCCACTCCAGTACCAAGTGTTAATGTAATCATGAGCCACTCTTATACCACCAAAAAGTCTGGGACAGAAGGAGAGAACAAGATAGTAGCCTCTCAAGGGAAGTGATCTTAACCTTCGGCTATACACTGGGATTTCTGGATCTCATGTCTGCCCCTTTGTAAGGCCTGAGCTGAATAACACTGCTTCACTATATGTATTTGCCTGGAGCAGGCCCAGAGCATTGACCTTCACATCTAGCCATGGCTTATGAAAACCATCTCGTATACTCCTCCAGGACTCAAGTCTAGCCATTCTGGCTGCCATGGAAACTCCAGAGTAGTAGTCTTGTTACAAGACCATTCTGGTCTGGGTCCCTGTACACCTGCTCATGGAAGTCTGATTCTTTGTGGTCTGCTTTGTAGAACAGGATGGTGGCTGTTGGATTCCCATTGCTGGTAGTACAGAGGCTTGTGGTGCTTGACACTTTTCAAACAAAAGTCCAAGAGAAGATTGCAAAAGGTTGCCCAAATTGCTCACGAGGCTTGAACACTACTTCTGCAAGTCTGCTCTGAGACTGTCCTTGTTCAGTGTCTTTCTGTGGCATATGCTCTCCATATTCAGGGAAACTGAAGAGTGCAATTTGGGTGGGTAATGGATGAAGGCCTCCTGATTGCATGCATTCCTGGCTCAAATAGACCAGTAATTATAGAAAATGATTGATTGAGATTAATTCAATAGGAATTAATTAGAAGAAAACTATATTGGATCTTATGAATAAGCGTATCTAAAATATATTTCACACCAGTGACTAACCCATAAAAATCCAGTTGGACCCATGTAGGAATCAGATTACATTCCATACAAGTTCATGTTAATCATGCATTATAAAATCAAAATTTATAACACGTCTCTTGGAGTACATTTTGCCTTACACATTTTAGTGTTTTTCATGCATGTAATATGAATGATTTAACTAATTAGCTAATTATCAGCCTATTCTGATTTGAACTGGTTATGTTATAGAAGAGAAAACTACTGTATATAATAAGTAGGACAGGGGCTAGTCCAGGATCAGGGTTGGGCTCATCTTCCTAAAGATAAACCTCACGGTTCCATTGCCACAGAATCTGATAAGATATGTGCACGTATATTTTTAATGTTTTCTACATGAATAGAAATACTATGATTAGACCTTATTTTTCTTATGATCTCAAATGGTCTGTACACTACTTCTGCACTGTGTAATGAAGTTTCCAGCAGTTTGTGGATCTAACTATGTCCTGAAAGAATAGTGCAGAAAGCATCCACACTAATGGAATATGAGCAGCAAAAGCTCTAGTGCAGAGCAAACATTAATTAAATGAATAGTTGCCATGACAGCAGACTCCACATCTAGAAATGGCAAATAAAGCCACTTTTATGTAATTGTGTGACTGAGGTGATGTTTGTAGCTGCAGAGTTGGCCAGACATTAGAAAAAGAAAACAAACAGATCTGTGCAAAGCTTGGAGGTTGGTTGGCGGGTAAGCATTGAGTGAGAACAAACTGTTCAGGCAAAAATAATATATCTGACATGTCAAGCTGGAAGGATCTTGGCCTGTAAAAATGACTCCTTATTCACAGGAACAAAGAGGGGAGATAGTTATAGGAAATTTCAGCATAAAAGTAAATGAATGTGAGCCTCTATTTTCATTGGAACATGAACTTAAAGAATATTTACAATAAGCCATATTTGAAATTGTACAAAAGGAAATAAGCCATGTTAATGTTGTTGAATATTGTTTCATTTTAAACAAATGGAGGCATGCTGAAAAGGTGAACACGGGGATCACCAAGCTACTTACAAATTCTCATTTGGATAGAGATGAGGATAAACCTTAACACATTGATTCTTCTCCTCCAGCTAATAGTGATGATTATTATGCTGGGTGTTACATGAAATCCTGCATTAAGAGGCACTATATGCTGATCTGTACTATACCACAGGCTGTCGAGATGTACTGTGAGTGATCGATGAAGGGCCTTGAAGGTCAGGAGCTTAAATGAACATGGTGCTGAACATACAGATAACTATTCTTTTTTGCAGAATCTGTAAATAGATGGGGAACACTTACCATCTTCCTTCCTATCGAATCTCTTATTAATTAATTTTTATATACCATTAGTGATTATACACACACACAAGGTTAATTGCATGCTTTAATTCATTACATAATTCTCTGACACCAATCAATAAGGTTACCTGCTTTGGCTCATATCTCAACCTATACCTTAACCTACAGAAAAGTTACTTTTTTTTATATCAGCAGTTTATTTTAACTTTCCAAACAAAGTCACTTATCAGAGGTTCATTTAAACACATTCCAGTCCAGTACCAAATTATTTCCAAAATGACCTGGATTGTTGCCCATACTGTTGACTTTTGTAAAATGTGAATATACTGTATGATATATTATTAATTTTGTAGATATTACAGGTGTCATTATTAGCATTTGGGCTGAAAACCCTTTACAGTTTTCCCTCTTTATCTTTCAAAAGGGTAGTTCCAGCAAAATCTACTCACATGAAACTATAGCTTTAAAGCTTCAAAGTGATTGAGTAGAGCATTTGCAGGAGGAAAAAAAAGGTTTGGGGGAAAGTCAGACAAAATAAAACATGTGTGTGTTTTGAGAGAGTGTGTGCTGAAGCAAAAGGACACCTTTCCTGACTAATGGATGCTGCAGTGGAAGATTAGAGAGGCATTGGCTGACAGTGCTCAGGATGACAGTCTCAGCACTAGAGTAGCTCACAGAACCCACATGCTCATGGGGCTTTAATTAAATTTGCAAAGGGTGCCACTTTGTTCATGTGGAGGCAAAATGCTTCATTTGTAAGCCAAGGAAGTATTGGATCCTGTTTCTGAAGCACTGCTTCAAGAATTTCAAATGGAGGCATATAGTTAGAGTCTGAACAAATCTACCTTTCCGTGACTTACCTTTCCTGTTAAAATCTTCATTGTTTTCAAAGAGTCACCACAATTATACCACCGTTATTTGCTTGTTTTGTCCATGTTTTATTTTTAATTCATTCCTTTCTCCTGTGTTGTTTTGTGCTTTACAACAGCAGCAAAAAGGTCTTTAATTCTGCCTTTAGATAGATTCAGGATCAAGGCCTTGAATTCTATGCTTATCTCTAATGAATGACTTCTTACTTAAAAGGAGGGTTGTGTGTACTGATACTTAGATAGCACAAAGACCCAGTGTTTCTGTCTCTAACTTTACTGAGGATGTTTGTTATGAGTTTCATTTGCTTACTTTTCATTCTTATGTGTGAGTTTTCAGTTAGAAGAATTGTATTGTACATAGTGTATATAAAGTTTCTTTTTTCCACCCATCCCAAAGCATCCCAAGATCGCTCCAACTTCAGTTGTGTTCCACTTCATGAAGATTTCTGACCTTCATTGAGAAGAGACCAACCCTGCTAGGATCCTGCGGCATCTAGATATTTACCAGCCCCAGTTGGATTTCACTTCATGAAGCTTTCGGACATTTGAAGAGGACAGTCAATCTACATGTGGTCTTTGAAGACAACAACTTCCTAACTAATACACAATTGTCGGACTGTATATTTTTTATTAACACCCTCCAGTGTCACCCAAATGAGGATGAAGTTCACTTTTGAGTCTAGTTCCTCTCAAGGTTTCTTCCTTTTCCATCTATGGAAGTTTTTCCTTGCCACAGTCACCACAGTCAACTCAGGCTTGTTCATTGGGGATAAATACAACCACACTAAATAGATACCTATTAATCTTGAATTTTTGTCATTTTTGTATTTCAAGTATAATGTTAAACTCTTATGTTCATGTTCTGTAAAGCTGCTTTGAGACAATATCCATTGTAAAAAGCGATATACAAATAAATCTAAATTGAAAATTGAATTAAGTTGCCTTCCAGATTACATTGCATTTAAATAATAAATGAATTACCAATGAATATTATTAGAATGCACTTTTAATTTGTAGGCAGACACATATACGTATGAAGTAAATACTATAGTGCTTACAGCATTTTTTTTTTATATGGCATCCCTTAGTATGCAAGTAACCAACTGTCTGCTCAGATGTCAGTCATTAGTTTATTTATAAGTAAACAGACAAATGTTGATTTTAAATGTGGCAATTACATCATGAAACTGTTACCTTGTAAAATGAAGTCAAAGGGTTGTCACTGTCAATGATGAAAGCCATCATTAGACTGGAAAAATCCAAACAAATCCGTCAAATCTCAAGTGTAACCAAAATCAACTGTTGAGCTCCAGAATTCAAAAAAACCGTAACAGACCATAAAAGACAACTGTGGTGAATTAAAGAATCTTTCCCTTCATAACTGTTTACAAAATCAAGAACATCCTCCAGGAGGCATCCTTCATGAGAAGGCTTTATCAGAGTAAAAACAGAGAGTTTACCACAAGATGTAAATGTCATTCGTAAGCCTCAATATGAGAAAGAACAAGAATTTGTCTGTGAGCTTCTGGAACAACATAGAGATTGACAGAGACAAAGATAAACTTGTAAAAGAGTGATGGAAAGAGAAAATTATGGAAAAAGGAAGGTTCTGAAGCATACCACCTCATCTTATGACTACTAATGGAACTGATTTGCTTGTATTATTGATAATGCGACTGCTGATAAAAGCAGTAGAATAAATTCTGCATGTATAGGGCTATATTGCTCTGATTCAGCCAAAGAATACAAAATCCATTGGCTGGCACTTCACAGTGAAGATGAGCAATTACATGAAGAAAAATATAAAAAACATTTTTTAATTTTTCAAACGTGTGTCAATTTCCTTTGCTGATGCCAATGGAGGATGCATTTGATTTGCTAAAAGTAAAGGCATAATGCTCCAAGAATATGCAGGAACTAAAGGAAACACTGTGAAGCATATATACTGTATGCTTCCAGGCTTCAGGTAGTCATTGATTGCAGAGGATTTGCAACCAAGTATAAAATCAAGTTGCAACCTAGAAACAAGTACTAAAAATGACAATTTAATTTATGATTACGTTAGTTGTTTAAATTATATTTGGTCACTTAAAAAGAGGTGGCAGCACAAATGTACCTGTACAAAGTGCTGTAATTCTTACATGTACATCTGATATGATGTACTTACCCTTAAATTTCAGCTGAATCTCTACAGTTCATGGTAATTATTCCATTATAACTCCAGTATTCTGTGGTACACAGGTAAAATCGCAATAACTCTGTCAATGTCGAAATATTAATGGACCTGACTGTATATATAAAAGTAAACAAGCTAAAAAATATGTATAGCTATTTTTCAGTGGGATGTTTTTCTCTTCTTTTTGTAGTGTGGCTATGTTTCATGTGTTCTTAGATATACTTCTGAGAAAAACACAATGGTATAAATCAAACTGACTCTGCGTGTTAAAACTGCAGCCATGACAGTGTGTATCATTTACTACAGTCACATCCACTTGGAGTCAAAGGTATATTTTGTTTAAAATGAAACTGCTACATTTACTTTAGTCTTCTTCCATTTAAAGAAACATTTTTGAAGCATGTGTAAACTCTGACACTGGTAAACCTCTCCAGTGTCTCAAAATGCTTTTTGGAAAAGCATAAAATAAACCATGGCTGGAAAAGTCTAGCTTAAATTTGGCAGACGCCCATATCCAGAGCATTTTATACAACTGAGGGCTAAGGGCCTTGCTCATGGGTAAAGCGATGGCAGCTTGTTGGACCTGGGAGACAAATTTGCAACCTTCTGTGCAGTAGTCTAACACCTTAACCGCATCCCCCAAGGGATTAATGGTCTAATGTTGATTAAAGATGCTGGGGAATATTATTTGTCAGAAAATCAAACCCTTGTTCTGTGAACAACATAAACAAGAAGCATATGAGTCAAAAAGTAAATCACTACTTGGGAGTAGGTATTTGAAAAACAATCAAGCAAGATATTCTTAAATCCTTCTACATCCTTTAGTACATTTGAGCTAACGTAATAAATAAATTCTAGACTTTTTTATAATTACTAGAGTAAAAAGCCAAGAATTCTTGATAAATTCCTGCAAAACTTACCAATCTGTGAACATTCCTCTGAGACAAAAAAAGCTGTTGTATATTTTTGCTACTCGTATAACCTCACGGGTAATTTGAATGCTTTTAGTGCTGATAAATATATGTAAATATATGTAAATAATGCATTGTACACTATTCTTCAAGTATACTTTAGTATAATTGAATGAAAACTTTTCATCTTTAGTGAGGTAAATAGTTATTACCAACAAGGCTAGTTTATGCTTATTAAAGAAGTATAATCCATAATTTGCTAGCTGTGAAAAGGTTTATGAGAGAACAGTGATGATTCAGTCTGCACTGCTGAAATATGAGTCAGCTTTCTTCTTAGCAACTGCGTCAGCTGTCTCAGTTGAATCAAACAAAAGCTACTGTTGATAAAGGTCAATTAAAGACATTGACTATGCTTGGCTTGTCTACTCTCTAGTCCAACAGAATTGTACTTGTGGTATTAACGTTACAGTAAAATATGCATTCATCCATCATCAGTTACCTTTTAATTCCGGCCAGGGTCATAGTAGAGACAGAGCCTATCCCATGATCGAGGGATCGCAGCCTGGATGGGAAAACAATCCATCACAGGGTACAATCAAACCTAGTGGCGATTTAGAATCTAACATCCAATAAATAAAGCTTAAAATGAAGTTCATTTGAAAGATAAAGTTTAAAAATACACTTACTTTCAAAACTTTAATGTTACGTATCCTTTATATACGTGTTGTTGTTTTTTTTGTTTGTTTGTTTGTTTTTTTTTACAAATGTTGGCTTGTTTGTATAGTAGCTTAAATTGTAGCTAGCTTGCAATGTATAGCTAGCAATGTATTTTTTTTTCTTAGAGTATACAGAGAATACTCACAAAAAATACATAGAGTAGCAAGATTAGAAAGCAATAATAGGTCCAGTAAATATGATAGAGCCATCTAGCTATCCTGTGAGGATCTTTTGCTATTTTATACTTTCACACTTGGCTAGTTTGAAAGCATCATTCTCCTGCCTTTGATAGTGTTGTTAATGGGACAAAGATAATTTACTGAAATTAAACTAAATTTCTATCTAATGTTTATGTTTTTATGAAAGCCAAACCATTATATAAAGAATGACATAGTTTCCTTGCATAAAAATCCAGACGGCCTTCACTTAGACATAGAATTCTGCTAGCTCTGACTCTGCTTAAACTCCGTTATATGAAAGACTCTTTATCTCAGACACTGAACGTGAATGGAGGCCATTTTTGTCTCTGGCTTAAAACTGACACAGAGCTCAAAGAGCATCTAATCTTTACCTTGCAGCTAGTTACACATGAAAAGACAGAGTGCAAGAAAAGTGTTCATTTCATATTCATGAGTTCGTTTTTAGAGCTTTTAATGCAAAATCCCACTCAGGCTTTGCTAGGATCTCTGGTACCATGCTTGGTGATCAAAATAATATCACAATTCATCAGATCAGGTTATAGATTATAAAAGGCTTTGAAAGAAGTGTGTGTGTGTGTGTGTGTGTGTGTGTGTACAGTATGTGTGTGTGTGTGTGTGATCAGAAAAACATTTGTACAGCTCAATATTTAATGGATAAAAATTCAGTCTGTGTGTTTGGTACTGGCTACTGACTCATTGTTCATGTTTCAAATATAAAGCCTTATCTTTCGGTGCTAGATATTTTTAACTACAAAACTAAAGTTTCAAAGCTGATCTTGTGAACTTGCAAGTTGTAGCGTAAAGAATCAGTAAGGTCATGTGTGTACTGAAGCATGCACAATGAAAGAGCTGTATGAACATGCTTCAGAAACAAGATGATGGACAGGTCAGGGTTTTTAAAACAGAGTCTTAGTTGCCATGGACATGATGCTTTCATGGTTCTCATAGTGTATGTTCTGACACCTTTTGATGTTGTCAGGTGGAACCGATTTCAAGCCAGCTGTTTGTTTGTGTCATTGAGCATTACACAGCTGTGGTCGGGGGTGTCTGACTGCTGTCCAATCGTGTCAGGATTTCTGTCACTCTTTGACCCATGATGAGCTCCAAACTGCTCACTCACATTGCTAACATAGTAGAGCCACGAAGGCCTACATCGATCTCACCTTTTTCAGCTTCTGATCTACTCATCAACCACTAGTCAAAGGTGAGAAGTACACATTTCTATAGTCTATTAAAGCTCTTCTTTTCACAAAATGATGTGTTTTATCCTCTTAGATACTCAGTAGACAGTTGAAAAATGAATAGAATCACATAAAAAAAGGTGGGCAACTTCATAGGAGAGATAAGAGTACAATAATCCTATTGAACAGATCATCTGGGCCAAACAAATACAATTAGAGGTATAAAAACTAGGTGCATTTTTTTTTCAATGCATGCTTAACCAAAACTTTAAGTGAGCACCCGGTTGTGATTAAAGGGTTGCATCAGGATCTCCAGGCTCAAGTAGGAGGTTGGGTTTGTTTTCACAGCATCCTTATTAACTGCGTGGTCTGGATTATAGTGATTTCAAGTATATTAAGTAATATTAAGTATATTATATGTATCAGTGCCACCTTTTCTGACAATGTCATTGCCTTCTGATTTGGATTTGCTGCTATTTTAACTCTAAAGCTATTAAACTCTGTATTTGGATTCTGTAGTTTGTGCTTCTGATGGATTATTACAATACGATAGTAAATCCATAGGCAGGTACAAAGAGAAGTTAAGAATAAACAGTTCTGCTGGCACTTCAACCTCTGTGTATCAGTGTTTTTTTCTGGTGACGATAACAGGGTTCATATAAAAAAAAATGACCACATCCAGGTTTAAATCTAAATAGAGATACAGCTATTAAAAGTGCTAAACAGATATAGAAAGAGCCATTGTGTTACACCTTTAATTATTAGGAAAGTACAGAATGAACTCAAACAACTCTGTAGTTTGCATTGTGCCACCTTTTAGAATTCTGACCTTATAAACTCATGTGTTCTAGCACATGAATAATTTAAACAGCTCTTAATGTATGGGCATGGGGAAAGTAGTGGACGCCTCTTATCACTGTGGCTGTATTCAGATTGAGGGCTACAGAGATGCACCTTGGAGGGACATAAGAGGCTTTGGAGAGAAAGACAAAGTGTCTCACCATCTCGACTCTGCTTAATTATGGAGTCAGAGCTGTCACTGTGCTTTGTGTGAACGTCTTCTCTACTCTCCGCTCTTAATCTCTGCCCTGTCTTCTTCAAGCTGACACATAATATGACTCTATCAGAAATATTCACACTATTTTTTTTCCCTACACACATAAAGTTCAAGAGAAAGCTGAGGGAATTGATGACTCTGATTGCACTCTCGGTTTCTACTTTCCTTTTGTTTATTCTCTTATTCTTTTTTTTTTTTTTTTTTTTTGCTACAAAGTCTTTTAGTTTTGAACTTAAGGTTTTTTAATCAGTGATGCAGTATCGTCTTCATCCAGGCAGCCCTTTTTAGTGCAAAGTTAAGGGTAATTAAAGGTAGCAATTAGAGACAGAACACTTTGAAATTCAGAAAATTATGCTGAAAAGCAGCTATTTACTTTGTCACTAAAAACAACTTGTGATTTTGCTTGCAGAGCAGCTTTTGTTAGTTCCCCATTATTGGCTCTACTACTTTTTTCTCCTCTTGCAATTACTCATTTAGCTGATGCAGATTCATTTGGAAAAGAAGCTACACAAAGAATATGGAGAGCAACGACACACAGTTGTTAAATGGGTGAAGTTTTGGGACCAGATATATCCCTATCAGAGTACTGTACTGCCATTCAAAATATTCAATATTAATTGCAATTAAGGATTGCATCAATCACAAACTTGTCACTTCTCAAAAACTCATTTAATTGGTATGATATAAAGAGCATCACTCACGCTCTCTGTACTCCAATAACCACAAAAAATATTAAGACAGCTGGAGAGAGATTTTGAGAGAATTAACCGGTAGTTAATTTTATTCTACACTTTTCTCTGTCTCTGTAATATGAATAATGCAGTGCGTGTTAAAGTGTATGAGGTGTTGAGATGGCATCTGGGACAAACACTATTTGCTCTGAGAGATTTCTGCTCAAATCATCTGATTGATTATTTAATGGATTTTAAAAATTGAATGGTTTTTAACTATGAATTGAAAAAATTAAAATCAGTGTTACAGTCAGTAGTCACAAAGCAGTAAGTTAAATAATTTATTATGTAATGCTTGAGAAATGAAACTAAAAACAGTGAAATTAGTAACAATGAAGATGTTAAAGCTGTCGATGAAGTGAGGTTTACAGTCCTCGCATGGTAAAATAGAACTGGTTAAGCGTATATAAATACTGGACATACTGTACAGTACATAAGCACACAGTACTACATGACAGTGTCACCAATCAATGTCCATTTGCAGACTCTAGCTACTGGGATGGAAAAATTTGTGAGGCAAGTTTGAAGCATTTGATAACTTGATGTAAACATTTACAGGAAGCTAGCAACATGAGATGAAGATCAATGTGACATGGATTTTCATTGATTTTGGAAGACATTGTGTACCATACACAAGCCATAAGATGGTAAGTCTATAAATATTAATACATTTTTTATAAGAATAGATTCTCTAAAAATCACCATGATGTGTTTAGTGGAGTCAGTTTGTCATCAGCAATGGAGCAGGTACCTCAGAGCGTTGCCACTTCACAGCTCCAAGTTTCCATGTTTTATCCTCAAGTTACTGCCTGTGTGGTGCTTCACATTTTCTCTGTGTTTGTGTGTGTTTCCTCTGGGTTCCCTGGTTTCCGACCACTGTCCAAAAACATGGAGGTATGTAGTTTGTCTCTGCTAAATTGCCTGTCATTGTGAATGAGTGTGTGAATGAGTGTATTCAATGTGCCAGTAAATTCTCTCACCTGCTGTCCAGTGTTCATATAGTATATCAATACTATGTAGCCAAAAGTATGTGAATACCTAACCATCACAATTATATTTAGTTGATAAAGGTCCCATTTAATATTCCATCTAGCAGCAAAGAGAAATTTGTCAACATTTTTCTTCTATAACACCTTTTACTCTTTTGGAAAGGTTTTATTGTAGACTCTGGAATTGGACTGTGTGGCATTGTGCTCATTCTGCTACAGAAACATTAGTGAAATCAAGTCACTGATGTCAGGCAAGATTCATCCCAAAATTCAATGTGGTTTATGTCTGTACTCAATGCAGGCCACTTGCTGTTGCTTGTCAACCTGCCAGCCTGGCAAACTATGTCTTCATTGATCTCACTAAGCACTCAGGCATTGTCATGCTAGAACCCTTAGTTTCAATAGAGGAAACTAAGGACCATAATAGTGCATTAAGCTAAAATCAAGACCAATTATACTTCCTTGAATTCACAACAATGATTCCCGAATATTTTTAGAATATAACTTTAATGAACAAAAGCACAATTATGTTAGTCTTAGATTTAAAATCATAGATTAAGTTTGCAATATTCAGTACACCACTGTTTTATTAATCAAAAATAAAATAGCCAGTGAATTTGGTTGAAATAATTTATTATTTAGAAAAGAAAAAAAAGAAAGCATGCTTTGACATTTTTAGGAAAGAAATCCATTAGGGTTGAGGCTATACATAATAACAGTACAATGTGGTGGAAGCTGTGCACCTGCCATGCCAACAGCTTTACAATTTTGACCATGACATGAGGCATGCAGAGGATAAACAGGGCTTGCTGAGTTCTGGCCCAATAAAACACACATACACATCCCCATACTGACTTTGTTCATCCATCCAGGCAGTTTCCATGTACAATGTACATCCCAACTTGGTGTCCATCTGTTAATCAGTGGGGAGCCATTTGTCATTGATAATAAATGAGTTGTCAGCTACATGAACCCAATGGTAGAAAGCTGTGAGATCAACATATTCATATGGTAGATTCTCTGAATACAAATTTAAGAATTGTTTTTAGGGGTTCTGTTAAAGTCTCAGCAAGATTTGAGAATATAAAAAGACAAATTTTTTATAAAAAAAAAAAAAAAAGAAGAAGGTAGATTAATCAGCTACTTCAAAGGGGTAAGTCAATACACATTCATCTACAGATGGGTGCAAATGACAGAAGAAAATCAATGTCTTTATCATGCCCTGGGGGTGCTGGCATGGTTTGTCTCCACTTGTCCCCTTAGAGATGAGAATCCGTTCAAATCGATAGAAAGTTATTCCTAATGATCACTTTTCTCCTATGATGTTTGATGTATGTATGCATGATGACATTTCAATTCTGATGGAGGCGCTCCTCCGTGATGACCCTGCCCCCAATCACAGAGCATGAGGGATTTAATGCATATGAAAATGTCAACCCATATGAACACCTATGGAAGATTTAGGACTAACGTTCGATAGTGCTCCCATCCCATCGTTAAAACATTAACTGAAGAAAATATCATTTGAAAGAACAGTGTTCACCTCTCGAGAGACTTTAGAATCAATGGCAAGAGGCACATTATGAATAATTAAGAAAATATCAAATATGTTTGTTTGCAGGTAGACCTAAGCTTGTAATTTCATCACATATAGCATTCTGCACCTGATATTCCCTGACACAGACGGTGTGTTCACCATTGGGCGTAATAGAACAAAGTGATGTGGATAAGAAGTTACCATGTTGTGGCTATACATATATTTTGCTGAGAGAATAACTGACGCCGGTGACATCCAGGGATCTCTTTTTGTGAAAGGAAATCTTTATACGATGTGCTACTCTAAGGTCCTAACATTAAGTGATCGTGAGCGTGTTTCATTTTGTTGTTCACTATGACACTTCTGATCACTCTCTTCTAAAAATTCCATATGGTGTTATTGGTAAGTTTGGCTTTCACTACATTATTGATATGTAGTGAGTACACTGATTCACCGGCCCTATCCTCACCGTACAGTTAGACAGAACAGCACTTATAAAGTCTTCAGGATGGAATGAGGGCTTTCCCAGGGGGTCAGAAAATCTGAGCATCTGTTGAATAATGCAGCAGTATGCAGTGGATTGGTCTGGTATTTCAAATGGACCATAAAGCTCAGGATGACCGCCATGCCCCAACCTCAATTTCTTTTTCTGGGGGAAGGCTGAAGGGTCTGCAGGGCTTTTTCACAACTTCAAGGTTTTGGAGAGAGTGAGCAAGGTCGATAATGTTGCTGTAGTTCAGCTCTCTTTGGACCGTTTCTCTTGTGGTTTCCGTCGCCCCTGCTTACAATTCTCTCTTTATCTTTCTCTGCATTTGAACTGGAGCAAGAAGAACTGCTCCAGCCATGATCCTCACAGATCCTCTGTTGTCCCCTGGTAGTCACTTGCTGTTCATAAGTGATTTTAGCTTTTTCCTTGAATATTATTGTCTTCTCTGTGGTTTTGAATATATATGCATAATAAGCTTAATTAATTAAGCAATAATTGATTAATTAGCTAATTTAAACTCAAATATTTTTGTATTTTACAGTATGTTAAACTTAATATTTTAATATTTAATTTTAAATATCTGTATAAATTGTTGCCGGAGATCAAGTATATAGCTTGTAGGCATAATAGTTATAACCTGCAATTTTATTTTTGGTCCACAAATAAAAATAAGTACTGATAAACATTCTGAAGACAATTTTTTTTAATCATGATTTTGATTTTGGTGTCACTTTCTGACTAATTAGATTTAAGAATTCAGCAGCACTGTGATACAAAATCCTATTGTGCTATGATTTACAATTAGAATTTGAATGTCTTAGTGTATGCTGAAAGTGTCAAGAAGCTCTAAAATAGTGCTTAAATAAACTGAATTAAATATTAAATAGGAGTTCACCTCAAAGGCCCTTGGTTTAATTTAACTTTTTTTCATAGCACAATAAATCTATGACTCTGACAATTACTACATTGTACCCTAGTTAATTAGGCAGTATATTTATTAATTGGATGTTCTTTGCAAATAAAGGACTCAATAAGAATTATATTACAATGAATAATTATACCTATTTTAAATTATTTGAATTAACTAATTATGGCGTATAGCTCATTTTGAGTGGTCTGCAGCCTTTGGGCAACCCAGGCTGCATTATTTGATCCTTTTTTCTAATGGACTCTAGCAGAATGATGCTTCTCATTACTGCAAGTCAAGAGTGGCAACACAAACCCCCCAGCAGCACAGTGCCCTCTTTGCCCACTGGCTTCAGAGGATGTGGGGCTGTGGGAGCCGGAGATGAGCTGGCCCAGCTGCAGGCCTCACACCAGGTCCTCCGTTTAATCACGACCCAGCCAGAGTGCTGGCTTAGCGGGGAACAAAGACACCCTTCGGCCAGGGCCACTGTCTTTTCCTTCAGCTCCTGTTGCTGCCCTTTCTGAGACCTGCCCGTTAGGAGGTGGCTTGTGGACCTTTGGCTTTGAAGATGAGAGCCAGCCTGGCATTGCCTGTGACCTGTTTGAGACTGCCAGATAGAGGAATAATATGGGCTCCTGTTGGCCTCCTTAAGCAGAAAATTTCTTTTGTTTTATGGTGGTATGGGTACGTATTAAAAATCTCCCTTCAAATAGTAGCCTACAAGGGCATTTGAGAGCATTTTTTTAAATGCCATTTCCTTTTCTCTCTCGCCCTGGAGTAATGACTCAAACAGAATCCTTAAAATACCACTCATTCAAATACTTTACCTTTTAGACAGGCAAGCATTTAAATCTCCATTATTCTTCCTGCATATTTTTCTCTCTCTGTGTCTCTCTCAGTGGGTGCCCCCTCTGGTGATGTCTGCTCCACTGGAGAAGAATACAGCAGGTATGAGACCTGAGTAGGATACTGCTAAAAAAGCCAAACCTGTCAGTCCTGATGTGTATTTGAACTACACGTCATGCGGTGCGTGTCCACCATTTCCTCATTATCTTCCATTCACAGTACGGTAATGTCACAGTGAAATTCCTCCAGTCTAACAGAACGCACGCATATATATTGGGTTCAGAAAAGACACATTGTTCTAGAAACTCTTTCCTTATATCTGTACTTCAGATGAATGCAGGTTTAGCCAGTTATAGATCGGCAGCACATGCTAATTCATCAAGAGTGGCAGATTGAAGAGGAGAAAGGATGTAGAGGACAAGGGGATGTTGGGAGTAGGGAGAAGGATCAATAATTTCTCCCTGTGTAAAAATATTGACTCCTTTCGTCTTCAGAGCTGGAGAGCTTTCAGTCGTTTGATGGATACGTGACCAGCTGTGTCTGATAGCTGATCACATTCTGGCTTTCTGAGGCAAGACACAATTATCAATACCTGAATAGAGTATGTTGTCTCTAGGCTTTAACCCGGACAGCACCCTTGGCTGCTCATAAAGTGCACAAGGGAGTAGCATGAGAGTTAGTCCTTCTACAGATTCACACGAGATGCACTCACTCTGGTTATGTTAATTTATTTTTCTAATTTCCATCTCAACTCCAGAAAAGTTGTCCCATTTTGCTTCATATTCTCTGTTTCAAACCAGGTAGTCTTTTGAAAACTTACTATTAAAGAGTAAAATACAGTGAAGTCAGTTACATCTACATTGTGTTCCCGAACAGAACTGTTCCAACTCAGGATGAAGTAGTTTTCAGGGACAGCAGCCTTGGGCTCAAGTTCTCCCAGGGAACAGGTGAACTCTATAGCTGTGATGGTAGACTTTAACACAGAAAATCTTTAATCATCATGCATTATGTATAGAATAGAAGGTCAAGGTAGATGTAGTCTTGAGATTATATAATGTTATATATTTCCAAGAACGCTATTGTCAGGAGACTAAACATTACTGAAGTATGAATAGAGGGGATTGGAACAACGGTCATTTTTGATGTGAAGGAAGAAAAAGCAATATTGAATGCTTTTCAAGAAAATGTATGAGAATTGAGGACATGTATGACATTCTATCAATAGGAAGGTCAGCATAATGATTGCAAGTAGAAAAAGATTAAAAATAAACAGATCCTTAGATCCTTGAAAAACTTTGTACTACCTACCTCAATTCACAATTAGATACAGTGCTGTATAAAAATGCAAAACTCTACAGACAAACATTTCTTAGATTATAAGAAATAAAATTTATGGCTTACTTTTAAATGTAATGTAAATTCCTGCATGCTTATATATGGATTTCTTGTTATATTTGTCTGTCTGATAGGGGTAAAGTGGAATAGATAAATTCCCCCAAACAACTGGTAACTATAGTGAGAAATGCTTGTATTGTGTGTTAGTGAGTGAGTGAGAAAGAGAGAAAGAAAAGTAAAGAAAGATTACAGATCACATCAAGCCGTCACAAGACAAGCAGAAAACGTTAAGATACCCTAGAGTACTGGGATGTAAATACAAACCATTTACAGCAAAAAGCCTAAAGAAAATTTCCTTCTTCGGAAAGAGGGTGAAATTATGTGCAAAGCAGTATGTGGTGTCAAAGCTGTGCTCTCAAAGTCTGTCTTCAGTTTACTGGTTTTAGCTGAAATCCCCCAAATACCCAATTTGACAGTGAGCCATGCCATTTTTATTGAGTGATTATGAAATGATCACGGCAGTCTGCTGATATAATCTCACTGCCATATAGATGCTGTTTTCGGAGCCCAATCCTCTTTTCCTCTTGTGGATTGCCGAGCAGAACGGCAGAGAGCAGAAACAGGAGATGTGAAAAGTGGAGCAGGTCTTAAGGATTATGGAGCTGATGAGGACAGAGGTTTCTATTTTAATAAAGACAAGTATTCCACCTGTGTGTGGAGTATGAAAGTAAATCAATGATGCTTAAAAGAACGGATTTTATCTGAATACGTTACTTTCAACGTATTACAAAAATCATGTTGAAAAAAACAGGCAGTGGGAAAACTCATCTTCAAGCTGTTGTGAATATCTAGGTCATAAAAATTTATGTTTTAAAAAATTCAGACTTTGGAAATTCAAGTTGTAGAAATACAGGTCTGTCATGAAACCAGACTAGTACCTCTGATGTATGAAGATTTTTTTCCACAAATCTAAAAGTTTTTCCACAGCCTGCATTTTTAAATCTGACCTCCCAGAGCCTGATTTTTTAACAACCTCAGTTACAACCATGTCCTGTATTTGACTATACTGTTTTCCTTCTTAATAGGAATTTCAAATAGGTGAATTCAGACTCATCCCTGGTATGGTTTTGTGGTTATGTTACAATTTATGTGAATTGTGGCTTGTTCTTCCCATGTCTGTTTTCTCCTGATTTTCCTACAACCTGCCAGTATTCTATATTAGAATTTTCCATTTCTGTTACTTGTTGTTGGAACATATGGGAAGAAGAGAGGACAGCAATTATCAAATTCAAGAGAGTATTTCCATACCTTGCATCAGTATTTCTGTATGAAATTACTACACATATTTTCTTGCAATTTTATTCATGTGTAGGGTTCAAGCTTCCAGGTTAGATTTCTAAGAAGGACCAGACAACAAATGTACACTGCACCAGCTAAGAACAAAATCCACATAACAAAGCCAGCCTGGTGTCTTTTTGTACAGCAGCCTAATACCAGAACTGATCTGTTTTACAGATCTGCGCCAAAACAAATTTAAAACTGGCCCAGGTTAGGAAAGAATATTGTTACATTGGGCCCTAAGCTGACGCAAGTCAAAATATGGCACAGATCTGGTTCAGAAGTGTTTAACAATGAAACCATATTGGCAAATTAATGAAGCCAAATTACAATCAAAAATTATTTATTAAACAAAAAAGTTGTTATCATTTAATACAGAGCTTTTTCTCTTTCAGTTTAGCATTTGGGACCTCCTTCTATTCATCACTTCAGGGGTTGATGGGTAAGGCTTATGAGCTTGGTGCTGATAGATACTCTTTAAACACAATGCCAAGATTATTTCATGATTTCCAAGGTCGAAACATGTATCTCAGTACTTTCAGTATATAGATTATATTGTTATATACACCACTCACTGAGTGCTTTATTATTAACATTACGTTAATCATGGGTAAAAAAGAAAAAAAAGATGTTTGCTTTGTGTCATGATGTATTTTCATGTTGGAAGTAGTCAGTAGAAAATGGTGACCATGAAGCAAAGCATATGGTCAGCAACTGTACTCAAATAGGATGTACCATTCAAGCAATGATTAATTTCTATAAACGGGCCCAAAGAACTTTTCAAACCCCTTTACACCACCTCCACCTTCTTGGACTGTTGCCATGAGGCAGGTTGTGACCATGGATTCATGTTGTTGGTGCAAAATTCTGACCCTCCCAACAGTCTGGTTTTGGTCAGTCTGTGCCTACTGCAGTCCCGGCTTTCTATTCTTAGCTGACAGAAAGTGTCACCTGTAGTGATCTTCTGCTGATCATCAGCTTTTTTCTTCCATCCACCTCAAGGTTCAACATGTTCTGCATTCTGAGATGATTTTCTGCTTATCACAACTGTACAGAGAAGTTGTATGAGTTACTGTAGCCTTTCTGTCTGCTGACACCTCTAGTCAGTTAGATGTTTCTTTCTACATAACTGCTGCTCACTAGATGTTTTTTTGTTCTGAATAAATTCTAGAGGCTGACGTGTGAAAATTGTAGATCAACAATCCAGTCTGGCACTGATTGTCATAGATGACTCGGACTATTCCCTACCTGATCACCAGGGGCATGTTCTGGCAGGCTTTGTATTTTGTCTTATTCCATGTGTCTTTGTTTTGTTTTGTGCTCACGTGTGCTTGCCTTGTCCGACCCTTAATCCGTTCCCACCTCTACACACCTGTTCCTCGTGTCTCTCCGTTTGCCCTCTCTATGTATACCTGCTGTTTTGTGCTTGTTGTTTGCTGATTCCTTGATGTGTTTCCTGTTTTGTTATTTCAGGTGCCTAAAAAAAATTTTTTTTATCCATGCATTCGGGTTTGATTGCGCTACGTGGAGGCACCCGCCCCTGACACTGACACTCAAGCCATGGTCAAAAATCACAGAGATCACATTTTTTCCCCATTTTGATAGAACATTATCTGAACCTGCTTGCTCATATATGCATGATTTGATTGACAGCAATGCTGCCACATGACTGGCTGATAAGATAATTGCATAAATGTGTATGTTCCGGTGCTCAGAGTGTGTACAGTATTACAGCCTATAGACATTCATTGTCAGGGTCACGGACTGTTTGGGACCTTGGGGGGGCGCTCTGGTTGTTTTTTGTCTTGTGCCATGTGTGTTTGTTATTGTTTTTGGTTTTGATCACATGTCCGCCCTGCCCTTGTCTTGTTCCTCCCCTTTCTGCACACCTGTTCCTAATGTGTATTGTTAAGTGTTCTATTTAAGTTCAAAGCAGCGCGGTTTCTTCATATGTAAATCATGCCTGTTTCGTGTCATGTCTTGCATGTTTTAAGTTTATGTTAATAAATCGTGCTGGATGCCATCCTCGCAATTGGGTCTGCTCCCCATTCCCGAGTTCATGTTCCCATGTTCCTGTGTACTTGACCTTCATGTTTATAAATAATGCATAGAATCAGTTGATATGAAACAGACATTCCATATGTATTGTTTAAGCATACTGTAGTGTTACGTTACTAGAGTAGCATCTCATGGTTAGGACAAAATATCAACACAAAGATAGGAGCATCTGGCAGTTTTGAAAAGTTTCCACAAGGATTTTATTATAATCCAACATTGTTCAGTTACAGAAACAAAAGAAACAAAAGATTTCATATTGGTTACTGGGGTTTATTAATTATGTGCATTAATAAATATGTCAGTAGAAGGTTCTCAGAAGGATAGTAAAACAATCAGTGTGTGTACAGAGAGTAATCCATTGATATGCTGCCCCAATGGGAGGTAAATTACGTTATTGCTAATGATTACCCCACCTAGCAGGAGGTTCAGAGAAGCTCTGTTAACTCAACAGGAAGAAATGTTCAAATATGTTACTTCTACACACAAAACCCAATAGTTAAATAGGGTATTGAATGCAGCAGAATTCCAACAGGTACAGTATACTACATTCACTGACTACATACTTAACCATGCTTTACAAAACACATAATTGGGAAAAGGAACTTTAAATTCTGTTTAGTAGAATTATGACCGAGTTTAATCTTATAGGATTTAAGTGAGTTACATATGTCTGGTGTCACCACTATAGATGTGTCACCAGCAGCTTGTGTTGTTGCTGGCTGAAATGAACCCTTGTTAATTACGATGTTCATCCCTCTTAGAGCTGCTGCATGGATGAGGAACGAGCTGTCTCAGAAAGACAGACAAACTGCTGAGGTAATTATAATTATGCCCTCATTATTAAAGTCTGATGAAAGACAGTAGCAGTTATTAAACCTATAATTACATGTTTGCCGCTTATGCTTTTGAAGTCTCTTGTAAGGGAAGTAATGATGAATGAAAGTAGTGATGCATTTGAATAATAATAATCATCATTATATGTCAGTCTAAAGGTGATGGATCTCTTCTGTGCTTGTTCTGCTAAAATGTAATTTCTTGTAAATAAAAGATCCAGCTAAATTCAGACAAGGTGTAGTGAAGCTGACATTCATGATTTTCAGTTCAAGAACCTTGAAGATCTGTCCACATTCATTTGTATTCATTTGATATTGTTTTCAATTAAGCTCTCCCACTAAAAAATGGATTTCTTAAGGTTGAAGAAAACATGTACTCAACTGCATAGATAGGGCACAATTCAGCATTTTGTCAAATTACGACGATTAGCCCACGAAAAAAGGTTTTTGTTTCAGCTTCCAATGTATACATTAATTTCATGTCATAGTTTTATAGTACAGATGTTTTATGTTGATGTGTAATGTAATACTCCCATACACATCGCCCCAGCATCATGTGTGATTGTATGTAATTATCTATAATATCTGTATTGTAATTTCCTCTAGAATAGTATTATAGTAATATAAGAAAACAATGTATTACTTTTTATATATTGTTATTGTTAATAATGTTATATTATTATTCATTGTGCATTAAAACATGAGCATGACATTTACCGAGTAGGTTGTGAAAGATCTATACAGTACTTGTACAGCAGCTTGACTTTTAGATACTGGTAGAAAAATAGCATGATCTGATTGCAGACCTACTATCCTGCTCTGCCTTTCAATACAGTTTCACAAAACTAAACACTAAAGATTTGTTTTGTCTTGCTTGCTTGAAACTACAGTATGTTCAAAGTTAAGTTGATTGATACTTTGTCTGGTTAACTCAGCCACCTTTATTCAGGCAATGTAGAACGTAATCTGCATCTGAAAGTATGTACTGTATCTAGTCAGAAGCTGTTGCCATTACAAAGTACAGTCAATTAGCCATGAAATATCCTATTTGTACTTTGTCTGACCTAGTTTGTGTTTTTAACCCTGATCTTGTGTTGCGTATTGGAATTGATTGCCTGCAGTGGCTAGCTTCTGACATGTACAATATGTAAGTATATCATTATTATAGATCAATTATTATACAGATATCCTCATTGTCATGACTCGCACATGAAACAATGAAATATCAACTGAAACACATCTGAGAAATTGATTTCATTAAAGTAAAAAGACTAAAAGAACTGAATTGGCATTTACCATTTATGGCATTTGGCATACACCCTTATACAGGCAACATATGTTTTATCTCATTTTATGCAACTGAGCATTTGAAAGGGGAGGGTTAAGGGCCTTGCACAGGGGCCCAGCGGTGGTGGTGGCAGCTCACAACCTTTCAAACTGTAGGCCAACGCCTTAATCACTAAGATGCCACCTAAATTCCCCTTTGCTAATTATACGACATATAACTTGCATACAGAGCTCTTAATTGTACAGAGTATCTCAATATCTTGACTATTTGGCAATTAAACAAAGTAAATGTCATTACTCCCTCAAATGCATGTGCAGATTGTTTATGTCTGTGTGCAGCTTACATGCATCGACTGGTATGTTATCATGGGTGTATTTCCAGCTCACACCCAGTTCTCCAGTATTGGTTCCAGGTACAATTGTAAAGCAGTTGTAGAAAACACAAGTGAGATTGTTTCTACAAGATAAAGAGGAAAATATGAAATAATTAGAAATTTATAGCCTGCAATGACCAATATGTCGTTGGTTTAAATGTTTACATTTAAGTCATTTGGAAGACGCCATTAACCACAGCAATTTGCATTTGATCTCATTTTTTACACAACTGAGCAATTGAGAGTAAAGAGGCCAAAAAGTCGCAGCATGGTTTTCCTGAGATTTGAGCTTGGAATCTTCTGCTCAGTAAGCCAACACCTTAACTACTAGCCACCCACATTCCCCTTATACAAACCTTACAGTTAGCTAAATCAGCTGGTTGCATCCAGTGGCTTCATGTAAATGTATTTGTAAGTAGGTTCTAGACTAGGAAATGAGGAACTTTTCTAAATTAGGTACAGCTCTAAACACTTCATGCATTCAGTCACAGATACAAAGATACAATGAAGTGTCATTACATAGTGATTAAATCTCTAGTGATTAAAGTTTTATGAACCAGGCCAAGAACAAAGTTAAGTTATCTAATAAACAGAGCCTGCATGATAACGAGGGAGAAAAACAGATGCAGTAATGCATGTCATCTTTGCATTCTAATTATTGCGTGTGACACTTCCTGACACACCAGGGCTAATAGAAAGATGTAGCAAGCATTGTGGACAAATTAACACTGTTCAGGCTTTCACCTTAACACAATTCAAATATTCGTTGGAATAAATGAACACTTTAACAGATATTTAATACTGTGATATAAATAGGATTTGCTTGAGACATTCACCTTTAAGAATTGTGAGCAGTAAGTCCAATGGGAGAAGGTCGTTTCACTTTAGAATAAACTCGCAAGTCTTGCGTCTATAAATATGCTCTGAATTCATTACTGGAATGTGTTTCATAATAATAACAGCTTTATTTGAGTTCTCTTGTGTCAAAGGCAGATACTTTTCCAAATCCCAATTGTTTGTTGAGATATTGTTTTTTTGTTGTTGTTTTTGTTTTTTTTCTTTTGCTTCTACAATTTCTTTTTCCAGCTCACTTTAATGTGTTTAGCTTCAATTTTATGCTCAATCATGAAATTATTTTTGGTGCCTATTTTGCCTTAAATAACCCAAGAATTTGAGGTCTTGTCACCATCCATTATGTTATTTATTCCCAGGATAATGGACATCTTGCTGTAGTGTGTTACTATATATCACTCACTACTACTCACCAGCTATCTCATAAAACTATGCACACATCCTCAAGAAAATTTAGCAACCCTCTCCATAGAAGATATTCAGTTTGTCTAACTTATTCTTTTAATATTAGCAAGACAAGATCCTTAGATCCTACATCCTACATGATCTACTTTACAAATAAAAAAGGAAATGGATCTTCATCTTCATCTTCATGTCAAACAGTGTGGTGAGTCTGTGCCTATCAACCTCAAATTCCTGTTCTTGTCTGCCAGGAGTGGAACCCAATGTGATCTTCTGCTGTTGTAGACCATCCACCTTATGCTTCATTGTTTT